>JAWPHD010005576.1:122500-160532 GCA_037043455.1 Cyrtodaria siliqua | reverse complement strand
CATATGTGTACACTAGCTGTTGCATATGTGTACACTAGCTGTTGCATATGTGTACACTAGCTGTTGCATATGTGTACACTAGCTGAGATAGTTGGTTAAACTATCCCGTTCACAAAGATAAGATCTCCGTCTTGTAGCATGGCCACTGAAAATCTCTTTGTATTGGCACAGGTGTAAATCGTTTAATTGAAAACAACACCTGTCAGAATAAAGGGTGTGCTCTACCAGTTTTCGGAAGTTAGAGTATGGCAGACACATGCAATGGATATGCTACAAAACAGAATATGGTCTCATCTCGTTGGTTAATTTAAACACCTCGATGGGATACGCCCACTTCGATGATTATATCAATCACCTCGACGAGACCATACTCTATAACATTGAGAAAGAGAGAGAGAGAGAGAGAGAGAGAGAGAGAGAGAGAGAGAGAGAGGGAAACCTGAATAACCGGCAACATAACGTCGATTCTTTATTTTACTCAGTTCATATCCCACGAGCGGACGAAACGGTAGATATTTTATTTTACTTGTAACTATTAACATAGATTGATATTAGAATTGAATTGGAGTTTATAGTCGCACTAACAGATAAGGTCATATGGCGACTTTTCAGCTTCCCCAGGTGCCCCTCCGGGCAATTTTCGTACACGGGCGGAAACCTGGGTAGAACCACCGACGTTCCGCAAGCTAGCTTGATAGAGATTCATAGACCCCCGAGAGATCGAGTGGTGAGGGGCAAGTGATTTCAAATCAGATAATATAGCCCCCGATTGATATAAGTAAAAGCTATTGTGCTTAGATGTTCAAATATGTATTTGAGTATATCAAAACATTACTAGTTAATATTAGCGGAAAATAGACGAGTTATTGCCTGTAAACCTATTACGTTTTGCACAGTAAGCAAAATATAAACAATATCAAACCAAAATTCGCCTCTTCGTACATAGGTTGATTTCTTTCGATACCGATTAGATATATAACCATTGGAGAGCCCAAGTGTGAATTTTCAAAATTGTCTACCAGTAATAAACGAGCTATTATTATACAGAGTTTTTATTTGTTACATCGCAGTCAATGTCCAAATATTTCGTTTTAGTCCATATCCTTTGATACCAACGATTTATATATCTATCTATAAATACTCTAGAATGTTGATAAGCACGTTAATAAACAGTCACGGTGTAGTATGGAATATAAGAAGCCATCATGAGTATCCATGTTAGATAGGGAAATCTCACCCGATGGTCAGAATTGTAACCAGGGACGAGGCTCTGTCGAGTTCCTGGTTGCAATTCTGATCCCGAGGGTGCGTTTACCTTTCTTGCATACCGAACAAGTTAACGGGGCTAGATATTTCCATCTCACCCTAGGGTCGAGATGAAGGAAATTTGGGTCGAGATAAAATTCACGCGCGCACCAACATCCGGTATGCAGGAAAACATGCAAAACGTTAGTAGTTGGCGGCGTCAACGCACAACATGTCTCTGATAATTATGCAAGAAAAAGAATATATCATGGGTATTCGGTTCAGATAGGGAATTCCAACCCTCGGTATAAATGTTTTAATCGGAATCGGAACCTCGGCAGAGCCCCGGTTCCGATACTTTTACCTCGGGTTGAAATTCCCTATCTTCACCGGATGACCATGAAATATTCTTATAATGGATAAACTCATCATGGATTGTTTTTCTTGCATAGAATTGACATTTTGTACCTTGACATCGTCGCCAATAAGGTACCGACCATTTTGTTTTCTGGTTGGGGTTGGTGGAGGGGCCTGGGATTTTCCTTTCAGCCGGAATATTTCTTTTTTATTTCTTTATAGCCGGGAGTTTTATTTCGCCTAATACACTGGCCAGATTATTTGTTTTTAGTCAACTTGAAACCCACAATATTTTTTTTTTGTGTTTTATTATTCGCAGAATAAGAAAAGCTGTTGTAGGTCTACTCAACGCCTGCGTCGAGGTTGGTTTTCAGTTGTTGGCCAAGTTCTTTATTTCAATAGGTGATTGTTAATTATTAACACAACTTCAGTAAAGCGTGGATGCTAGTAGACACATATTCCATAACTCTGTATTGCATTTTAACAAAATTATGGCCCTTTTTCTGGATAAATATTTTCAGTATTATATTTTAGAAAATGTGTAGCCTTTCTTCGACTTCGAATTTCTTTTATTTTATTTGTTGGCGAGTCCATTTATTTCAATACCCACTAGCCATATATCGCTGTCAAAGGAGCTTGACAAATTTTTAGCCAGATGATATTTTCTTTTTCAACTTAGTGTTTCAGTTAAAGTTTTTTAAGAAGCTTCATATATTTCTTTTGAAACTCACTGCATACATCCGATAACAATGGCAAGCCTGTAAATGTCATTAGCCCCATAAACCCCACACCTTCCCCCACTCCTACACCACCACCACCATCACCCCAGATAGACAAATATTTATTCTTTTCTTTTTGGTTTCTCTTCAGTTACCATGTCTGCATCCTGTTCTCTTCCAGACCATCCCCCTCCCATCACCTCTCCCCCCACACACACTCCACCTTAGACTCCCCCAATGAAATTATTGTACTATTTCTTTTTTTTGCCCTGTTCAGTAACACTTCACTTCCCCTCTCCACCCCTCTTCAAGTTCATATTCTTTCTGGGGTATTGAAGGTCTTGCTTTGAAATTTGGTATATATGTTTACTGACCACCCGCTCCCCGCACCGCTACACCCTCACCTCAGTCACCACCACATATTAACCTCCACAATTAAGACTTGACCTTGTGAATGAACTGGCACCATGGTTGGTGAGACAGAAGTGTCAGTGGACTTGTTTAAAATTGACTTTGAATAGTGGAGAATGCTGTCTTTTCGACAGCTCTTGTTTAATATGGATCTTTTCATATTTGGTGGATAGAACTTCATGTGCTGGTGTTAATATTTAGTTATGCTTGTACTTGTCTGCTTTCTATGTGAGCCCCCTTTTGTTCTTCTAAATTATGAATTGATTGGATGTTTTGTTTGGTGGTGTAGTGGATTGTCTTGTACTGGGCAATGACTACCATGTTCCATACCATTCTTATTAACACTGGCATATAGCGCATAGCTTTTTCTATAACCTGGCATTGCATGTGGCTGAAGCTGATTCTGACGTCCACTTACTTGTTGATGATATTCACAAAGTCCATCGCACAAGTACCAGGACCCTTGTATTGTAATACTACCATGACCACTGCATACCACATTGATTACTAACATGCCCAAAGTACATCACATGTATAACTATCATGGCTACTCTTTACCTCATTTTTTACTTCCATGACCACTGTATATTGCAAGTATTACTACTATGACCACTGTATATCACATTTAGTACTACCATGACTACTACGACTAAATACCACATTTATTACTACAATGACCACTGACCACTGAATACCCCATTCATTACTACCATGACCATTGAATACCTCATGTATTACTACCATGAGCTATGCATACTACATTTATTACTACCATGACAACTGATTATTAATATACATCATGTCAAACACCCATGTTAAATGTCCTTAGACAGTTATTTTCCCATTTTTGTAATATTTCATATTGCTTGTATTTTTTTTGTAATGTCACCCCAGTATAATTACAGTCTTATGATTGTGAAGTCAAAGCAAGTTTATAATTATTTTGTATTGGGATGTCCTATGCAGAACATTGTATGTATACATACGCAAATAACAAAAATCAGTAAGCATTTACTAAAATGGCTGGCACAGTCTGCACAACTTTCTGAAGATGATTTGAAGTTGACTCGTGAGTTAACAGCTGAAGATTCCGAAAGAAAACAAAGAAACATCCGTCATAAAAATATTATCTAGGATCTGATAATGGTGATTTTGAACAGATAGAAGTAACCATGTTTTCTCATGTTTTATTCAAAGGAATATTTAACAGAACCAAATACCTTTTTCAAACATATTTTTCAGTATAATAAAATAAATAGCCTAAGAAGGTTGACAAATGTTCACTGTCACCCTCACAGGAATGCAATATGTACATACTACCATGACAAATGCATATCTCATTTAGGCTATTATTTTTTATTATTTGTTTTAAGAACCATCAAGACAGAGAATAGCTGTAGGAGGAAGGGAAACAAATACAAATCAAATTCCCTATGGAAAATAAAAATACCTAATTTCGTTTTGTCGAAGGAGGGTTGGTAAAACGAATGATCAAAAGATAATGGCTTTATTACAACCATGACTTATGTATACCACATTAAATATAACCATGACTTTATATGAATTTCATGTTCATTACTACCATGATCAATGTTTACGAAATAACTACCATGATCACTTTATAACACTTTATAGAACACATTTACTACCACCATTGCCAGTGTATACCACATGTATAACTGCCATGACTAATGTATACCACATGTATTACTACCATGATCTATGTACATCACATGTATTACAACCATGAATACTATCACTGTCTTCTACAACTCATTTCAACTTGAGATTTTGATAAACTCTTGAGCAGAAGTTGTGGATGTAGCCAGATTGTGGTTAAACATTTCCATGTTGAATCCAGTGGCTGATGAAGTAGATCTACATTTATCAGAAGAGGGAGCCAAACTATTTTTTCCCTCTAACTGGACTCACAGCCAGATTATTTTTTCCCTCTAACTGGACTCACAGCCAGATTATTTTTTCCCTCTAACTGGACTCACAGCCAGATTATTTTTTCCCTCTAACTGGACTCACAGCCAGATTATTTTTTCCCTCTAACTGGACTCACAGCCAGATTATTTTGTCCCTCTAACTGGACTCACAGCCAGATTATTTTTCCCCTCTAACTGGACTCACAGCCAGATTATTTTTTCCCTCTAACTGGACTCACAGCCAGATTATTTTTTCCCTCTAACTGGACTCACAGCCAGATTATTTTTTCCCTCTAACTGGACTCACAGCCAGATTATTTTTTCCCTCTAACTGGACTCACAGCCAGATTATTTTTTCCCTCTAACTGGACTCACAGCCAGATTATTTTTTCCCTCTAACTGGACTCACAGCCAGATTATTTTTTCCCTCTAACTGGACTCACAGCCAGATTATTTTTTCCCTCTAACTGGACTCACAGCCAGATTATTTTTTCCCTCTAACTGGACTCACAGCCAGATTATTTTTTCCCTCTAACTGGACTCACAGCCAGATTATTTTTTCCCTCTAACTGGACTCACAGCCAGATTATTTTTTCCCTCTAACTGGACTCACAGCCAGATTATTTTTTCCCTCTAACTGGACTCACAGCTAGATTATTTTTTCCCTCTAACTGGACTCACAGCCAGATTATTTTTTCCCTCTAACTGGACTCACAGCCAGATTATTTTTTCCCTCTAACTGGATTCACAGCCAGATTATTTTTTCCCTCTAACTGGACTCACAGCCAGATTATTTTTCAAGAATGTGAGAGAAGGCTTGATTTTTTTCCAGCAATTCAAGGGCCAGAATATTTTTCAGGAAAAATCCCAGGCCCCGCCATCCCCCACCCCCACACCCCGAGATGTAAATGGTCGGTACCTAACTAACGTTTTAATGTTTTTTACATAATGACGTCATGCATCTGTTTATGTTATTGACGTCATTATTGTTGCGCATGAATTTTATCTGGAAATATCTAGCACCGGTATATAATGACGGATACCCTTGTCCGGTATGCAAGACACGTCTAGTCCAGTCTGGTGCTTAAAACCAAACACGTGTTAGTATGACGTTATAATCGCATTTCAACACAGAGATTTTCTTTCTTCAGTATAATATACACATCATATTGAGACATTTTATATATGACTGCCAAGTAAGACCACTACTATAGTATTGGTTTGTTGGCAAATTATTTGCCATTTGGAATTAGCTCCCTTACTCAGTATCGCACCCCCGAACACATCGAAGACATTTACTGGTCAAAAACAACAAACATTATAATCTATTAATATACGAAGCCTATCACATTCGAAGCATGCTTTGGGCACATTCTAGTTAAATGTTTGCGTCAAAGCTTCCCATATCTTTATTTTTATAGACTGTGTTTTATTTTTCAATCATTCATAACATATTCATTATACTATATAATGCACCATTCTTAAAAGTAAATAATAGTGACTACATCTATTGTTGTTATTAAACCAATGTACTCTTTTATATAGTTATTATTTAAAATGTTGTTTTGTTATAATGTTAAAAAAATTAACCCACCAAACAATGGCAAAAGTGCAATACAAAACAGGTGCTCAGGTCAAATACGCCGATTAAAAGAAAATGCCACGGTTTTTTCACGGGTTCTAAAAACATCCGTGATTGACTATGCGCAAAACGAACCACAAATGGATAACTCTTAATTCGACTTTCCATCTTCGGGGTCTAGTCTGCCTGGTTAATTCCGTTTACATTGTGTCGTTAGAGTTTGGACTCTCAAAATATGCAAGCTATACATACACCTCATCGTAGGTTCAGAAACGGTGTACTTATGATGTAAAATGTTGGTGGTTGTTGGCTTCCCATATCTTTGCTTAAGTGCAAAAAACTACTTCAAATTTCATACGATCATTTCAATCTACCCTTTGTGAGTTATAAAAGAACCTTACCAAACCAATAATTTTAAAATCGTATTTTATTTCCTCTGTATGAGCAATTATCTTGTGTGTATTTTTTTTCTAAAAAAACTGCGTTTGGTTACAATATTTTAGGTCTGTATATACAGTAACTTTCAACAAATAATGCATAAATACCATGTAAATAAAATTCGTTCACAATAAACCAGTATTAAAATGTCCACAAACTTTTTTAAACCAGCATATGCACCTAAAGTTTACATAAAGGATTATCTTTGAAATAGCTTTTGCCATATATAGCTCAGACATTGTGGCATACATGAAAAGCAATTGCCTCATTAGGTATGACACTATCTGGTATATCGATTGGTACAACTGTAATTATATTTGCTATATAAGCGTCAAAACCATTCAATTTCGAGAGTAAATTTACCCCACCTACTACTTATTAAGTGTGTCTTATTTGTTTGATTTCGGTGTGGTCTTTGGTTATCATTTCAGGGTGGTACCACACAAATATGTATGGTAGAATAAGATAAATATATCTCCTGCATCTCATAAGATGCCACTAAGTGGAGATGAACCGTCTAAATTTGACTTCTTCACCTGCGACTTCACTTGAGATTATGTTTGTCGATGGAAGATTTAAATCCTTCTTAAACTGATTGAAACTCTTTTAAAATTGGTCAGCAATCTGCTCGACATCTTTTTCAGCGTTCTGGATCATCACTGTTCTCATTTCCTTGTGTCACCTATGTGTGTCATTAGTGATATTAGTCCAGTAATGAGCAGTTTGAATCCACCTATGAACTGTCTTTGCGGAGTGATACACCTACTGTTTTGTTTTCCAACTGTACAGAGTGTACTCCAATACAAGATATACAAGATACGTTGGCAAACTTTTGCTGGTTCTTTAATAGGCATTTCTAAATTTTCTCCCGCCATTACACGAATACCAAATAACACGAATACCAAAACCCGGAAATCACCGAAACACATACCAATATTTTATTAAGTTTATCAACATGTAATCTGAAATCATTTTTTTTTCAGATTACATTGTTGGTAAACTTAATAAAATATTGATATATGTGTGATTTGAAGTTTTTAGTATTCGTGTTATTTAAAAAAAAACACTGGGTGACCGATTATAAAAGTTGAGTAGTGTATACTGAAATGATAAGTGCTTTAGAACGTCAGAGCAATACATTGTACATACCGATACGTGCCCGCTGCATGAAACGAAAAAAATAATATTAATATATGAATATAATTATTAAAATCCCAAATTCAGGATATAATGATATTAATACGCGTATTCGACTGTTTTTTTGTTGTTTACCTGGTGCTTTTTTTTTGATAATTTTTTATTTTATTTCGTTGAGCAAGTTTTCTGTTCGACTGGCACACTTAACTGTTTGCGTACTTACCTTACACAGAGGCGGACTTCACATTGTGTATACATAGCTTTTACATCCGGGAGTTCCTTGCAAATTGCCGAGAAACTAGGAGAAAATACAGGGTTTTACTCGGACTTTATCCCCAGTCTGTATATGAGAAAGCAAATATTTGATCATAATTTAAAATAAATATTACCATATTGGTGTTTTGAAAGAAGGAAACACCGAAAGAAGATACGATGATAAATGTACATTAAATAAAATTCTCACTATAAATGATTTTTATAAAAGGCTAAACTCAGTTGAGCATTAAGGATAAATATGAAGTAAACCATCAACTTATATCTGGAGATGTGTAATTTTATTGATCACTAATTAGTCAAATTATGTTAATGATGTAAAGGGAAAGCTATGAATTACAAGCTCTTGGGATATTACAAACATTAATGAAGTCGACTAATACATAAAAATGTCCATACAAAAGTCAACAGCGAGTGGGAGTAAATGGACCCCCAAATGTTATGCCTCACACTGCCTTTTATACAGAGTTCAATAACAATGTTTTACTAAAATGGTTTAACGAACCCGTTCTTTAAACGTATTCTGCTCTGAAAATGATGTATGAGTTGTATTAGTTGTGAACATGTATATAAACTATTCCTTTTAAATTACCGCTGGTAATACCCTAACCACATGCGATACAGTCATGAAACAAATGTTTTATGTTACCTGGAACATCAAATTCTTTTGTGGTATAGTAGGAGATTTGCCGGATTTTAAGGGTCACGACCTCAAAACCAAGACGTTCAATATGAGTCTGGTCGTCATACCGGTTTTTAAGTTCACCATAATGACGGTATCGACATTCGAGTTTTGACTTCATCGACTGTCTGCAGCCAGCAAGACTACCAAGTTGTTTGTATCTCATTCAAAGAAATGTTAATATCTCTTTTATTAATGGGTGAAAATTCTGAAGTTTGGCACGTGTGCTCTCCCGTGGTAATATATCTAATCGGTATCGTGGAAAGAATCGATCTATTCTTCTTATTGTGTAAAACTTAGTAAGTTTACAGACAATAATTCGTATTTTTTTAACTTATAATGATCAGAAACGTATTTACATACTCTGCATACATAGCATGCTCAATGTGTGTAATACCAATATATATGCAAAGCTATAAATAAAATAAAATACTTATCATTTTGTCCGCGGTTGAAAATATAAACCGCGTCAAACCACAACCGACGATGCGATTGCCGGTTATACATTACGGTTTAGAGCAGAGTTCAATGTTCGGATGCACGATTAGTTTTATATTGGAAGAGTCCACGCTAAGAGAGTAAGAGCGGTGTTTGAGTCTGGTAGCGAGCGGATCGCTACTATACCGTGAGAGTCTGGTTTTAGATCTGGAATAGACAGACTCTAATTGATCAGGCCACCAATTACCAACCAATCAGCGGGCAAGGAAAAGGTTCCAGGTAAATTCGGAGCTATTACACATAACCTCTTAATTTTGATTGGTTGACAAGGTAAACAAACCAAAACATTTTGCTTAAAAATTAAAATTCAACTTTTGAAGAGTACTTATAAAGGTTAAATCATACATTTGTGCAATGTATTTATAATTTGTTGCAAAATCAAAAAAAGAAGTATATTTTACATTTTCCTCATGTTTCGTGCAAGTAGGTGGGTCAGCACCATTCGACCTAAACAGTTTTTTCAAAACATCCTCAACGTATGGCTTGTGTATGTTTTTGATAAAACTAAGCAAAATATAGCTTCTTATATTAGGGAACTCAGTAAAGAGCTTAGAGCTATAATGTACGTCTATGGAAAATGAATTGGTGTAGTATGACCAATTATGGAACTACGATAACTTAAGGCGACACGCAATACGCGTGTTTCATTTGAAATTACCAGTTTGAATTGAGCGTATTAAGGTTTCCGATTGTACAATCCACTAATTTACCGTGTATGCTACAGTCGGACACTTTAATTTAAGCAAAATAAATGAACCCAACAATAAAGGAATATACATTTTTATATTTAATCATCAAAACAACGCAATTTAATTGTTTAAATGGGCACAAATTTCAAAGAATTACTACAAACAAGATCGAGTAATATCGCAGACTTGCTGGTGCGTCTTGCTCCTATATGAAATGTCTGTAAATGGCGCCAAAACAGGTTTTGATGACGGATGAAATTATTTGACAAATCAAAAAGTGTGTTAGACTTTGCATAATAATAACAAACTCAAAGCTAAGAACATCGATTGTTAATGGATACGATTATGACATCATACGTGATTATACCGGGAAGTACTCTCAAACAGTGTTGCGAGTGCAATCGAGCGTCCGGTCGTACCGGGCAGTCCGAAAGTACCAGGTTTGACCCTACCTATCTACTCACAAACCGTACACCTATTACGGTGGGAGGGAGGTGGCACGATTATAAACGTGCAAGTCAGAACAACTTATAATTAAAAAAAAAAGGGAAAAGGCATTTCTTTTCAACACATGTTCAACATAAAACACAGCTGGCTTGCGGAACGTCGGTGGTTCTAACCAGGTGCCCGCCCGTGCACGAAAATTGCCCGGAGGGGCACCTGGGGTCTTCCTCCACCAGTGGAAGCTGGAAAGTCGCCATAAGACCTTAGCTGGTTGGTGCGACTATAAAATCCAATTCAATTCAATTCAATTCAACATAAACAACCCATTATTAAACTATATTTATTAAATTATTTTTAAAGCATTTTAAAAGGTTAATAAGGCCAGCGGTTTTTCAAATTTCATCGTTGTATGTGCCTCTTTAGGGACGCACGCGCATAGCTGACGCCATCTATGAAAGGAAAGACAGCTTTTGAGAGTGGCTCAGATGAAAGCGTTTCAAACCTTTAGATTGATACGTGGAAGGAGGAGCGAGAATATCGTTTCAAATGACCGTGATCATTTATAATGTAAACAAGTAATTAAACATGCAAATGAATTATTTAATTGTTTAGAAGAGTTATGCAGCACCTGGATCACATGTGTCACATAGAAACTAACATTGCTTAAATTCGAAGATCGGAATAGAATCGTAGACATAATGCATAGTATATTGTTTTATAAGAAGCGCTTCGTATTTTCTTTTAGAGAAAAGCTGTATCTTCAGGTAACTAGCATACAAAGCGCTACTTGACTAAAGGGATGAGCAGGTTAACGTTTAAAAGAGGATTAGATAAAAGGCGCTAATAAAACATTTGATAGATAACTTACAATGCAAGAAACGTTATTAGACATTCAAATTAATTTATTTATTAAAAGGAAAAGAACACAGTATGTAGTACCTGTATTTTCCAGGCGGTTACCTAAGTACTGACTGGGCTCTACTTTGCTTAACTACGATGATCGGACGAGACATCAGAAAACCCTCTTCATACTATATTGTTTTATAAAGAAGGGTGCATATTTTAGAGCTAAATTGTGTCTCCAGATAACTGCTATAATAAACGCTACTCGACTTAATGGACAATCAATGTTATTATTTGTATGACAACATAAACGAAAGGAAACAAATTCGTATAACAAAACAAATGTTTAAATTAAAGAGAGAGAAAAACGTTTAAGAGAAAAAGAGATATCGTAATATTGTATGAATAGTATTTGTATATTGGAATAGATGCCGTCGGGATACGTTGTCCTCTAATAAAGTCGATAAAATGACTGTCATCTATTTGTATAATGCGTTTCCAATACTGAGATATGCTACAAGTGTTTTGTTTTCCTAACAAGTATTGATTGTTTCATCATAGGAATATTGTTCTATACTTATTAAGAAAGAATCACATTTATTTTGGTATAAACAAGTTCATATTGTTATTTTTCTGTCAATGTTAATAAAACCAAAGTAATTATTTTTAGAAAAGCGGGAATGTTACATTGAAACTTAAATTTTGTTTTTAATGGTGGGAATCTAGAAATAGTCAAAACTTTTTCATACCTTGGCATAGTATTTTCACAAGGTGGATCTTTTAGAGAAACACAAATGACCTTAGCTGATAAGGCACAGAAGGCTATTTTTAAACTAAACAAACTTCTGATGAAATTTTCAGATATCTCGATCAAACATAGATAGAGCTTTTTGATAAAACTTATTTTACCTATATTAACTTATTCTTGAGAAGTGTGGGCCTTTCATAATTCTCAGAATATTGAACGTATTCATACATTATATTGTAAACGTATTTTACGAATTAAGCGTTTACTCAAAATGATTTTGTGTACGGTGTCCTGGGTAGATTTAGTTTGACAAGCATTATATATTATAGGATAAACAAATATTGGTTTAAAATTGTACAAAGTAATGATACTAAGTATTGTAAATGTATATATAAATGTGTGATAGTGAACAATACCCAAATAAAGTGTCATGGGTCACTCTCGTCCATAAGCTGTTGTCCTCCATGGGTTTTCGTTATGTATGGCTCGCTCAAGGTGTAGGAAATGTTGAAACTTTCCTTTATACTATAATAATCAACGCCTTTATGATAATGACTTTGAGCTTTGGCATGAACGCGTAGAAAATTCATCCAGAGCGTTATTTTTCAAAGAAATATTATCTTTTATCTACCAGTTCTTTTTTCAATGTGTAAATATTCAAAAATTTAGAATTGCAATGACTAGGTTAATTGTTTTATCACATAGTCTAAAAGTTGAATCAGGTAGATGGCACAGACCACATAGTATTGCCCTTGACGAAAGAAAATATATTACATGTAATAAGCTTGAAGATGAGTATCATTTTATTTTAGAATGTTCTTTATTTAGAGACATACGTAAAATACAAATAAAAAGGTATTTCTGGACAAGACCAAGTATGTTTAAGCTAAAACAGCTATTTATTAGCTAAAATGAAAATGTCATCAGAAATTTAAGTATGTATATCTTCAAATGTTTTGAATTAAAGAAACATATTATTTGCCTATATTGAAAATCTTCTTAATCCATATTTGACATTCAATTAATGTAACTTTGTGTTATATTTGGTTATCATATATGCATGTTATTTAAGTCGTTTATAATTGTAAATGTATAGGTAATTACATTTCCAACTTTAAAGTGTCAATAGTTTACAAATATAGCTAACATAAATACTATTTACAGCCGTTAATTACCCAGGTGGTGGTGCCGTACAGATGCAGTGAGCGCGTTAGGTATGGACGGACCAAATCACCAATCCTGCTGCATGTGTACCACTTTGAGATTGTTATATTCATTATATTCGAAATGTTTTGCAAATACTTTGTAACATCACAATAGTATCACCTTCTCCGTTATTTCTATTAATTAGGAATACAAATAATATAATATTACGTTTATAACAGAATAATGTTCATGTAAATACTTAAAACTGTAAATATGTTTATTGCTTAGTATAATGTCATAAGTTCTATGTATATATGCATTTGTGGTATCTCACGGGCCTATGGCCTATTGATTTAAGAATAAAATCTTCTTCTTCTGTTATACCAAAATAAATATTTTAGATCATATACTAGTACTATATTATTATTTGTTTAAATGAAATACGTGCTAATTTGTGTCTATAGAATATTACATTCACAAACTACAAACTGCTCAGGTTTTACATGGTTATATTGCACATTAGCTTAAGATGGTCGGGAGTAAACCATTTCTTCGGGTACAACAAGTACGTTTTATCTATTTCCCTATAAGTAAATTATTTATATATACTTTTTCGGAATTTATCGGTGTTTTTGAAATTTCATTTTATTTAGGTCATTTGATTTATCCATATGTATGTTAATAAACACATTCATTTATTGTTTTATATAAAAGAGATTCTGTGAATGCTACATTTCTAATGCGACCTTTATACCTACATGTGATGCCACAATAGTGAGTGTTGTTTGTGCCCATTCGCAACATCTCGTATACTGCTTCGCAGCATTACTCGAATGTAAATCGAAGGTTTCCATCTTGGTTACGTCATCGCGTCTTAGATTCCCGCCAAAACAAATTTGCATTCAATATCAAAGTTATCATCCAAATTTTGCAATGTCATTTAGCCGATTGCTCAATCGGTAGTTTATTTACTTGAAAGCAGTGATAAAACCTTCATCTGCATTGTAAAAAACAAACATTCAACACAACTTATACATCAATACGTGTGGCCAGCGGTCATATTGTTTACATAGCAACAGTGCACTATTTTCTGTGCCCTTGTCTTCCGGTTAACATTTATATTAAAAATTATTATTATAATATACCTAGTATGTTTAAATTCTTAGAAATACTGCAGACACAGGATAAGAATATTGTTATAAAGTTAGCAAAATATATTAGTACAGCTTTAGCTGTAAGGAATACTATCTTGATTTAAACAATGTTTAGCTCTTTTGTATTTTCATCCTCCTGTATCAGTTATTTAACATTAATATTGCTCATAGCAAATGTACTTTTGAATCACTTTTAGAAAAAAATGTATGTATGTATGTATATATAACGATGTACGTATACAAGTTAAATAAAATATATGCTCTGTTCTGTTCTGCTAACAACATGTCAAGATTTTGAAGATACCGAAGCTTAGTCTTGATCATCTTCGACGCTTGATTGTAAATACAAACGTCTTGACCGTTTATGCAGAAACAAATTTGAAACTGGAAGCACGTGACCGTAACTATTATTATTGTCTTAAAGTATTTCTGACCATCCGCAATTAGTTCGTCTATATACTTATGAAGTTTCCCTCTTTGTGTATCAATGTATTGTCTTTCTGCCTTTCTGTATATCTTGGATAGCAGGTGTTCCTGTCTTAGCCAATCAAAAACGATACCAGTGTATCGGCAAAACTAAAACTTTGTTCAGGAGGTCTTGAAAACAAGCAAGCGTCGCAGATGATCTAGACTAACCGAAACTCGATATACACACGAGGCGGGATCCCGAAGAATGACGAGATTTGCCGAGTTTTCACTATTGGTTTGTGCCGTGTGTTGACCGTTCCCCAGTACATTCAATCAATAATGTGATATTTTCATCCAACACGGATTGTATGACATCAGAGATCAATCATAGATTGAGTTTTGCCCTTGGTTGACTGTGTTCTGTGAATGCTACATTTCCTGTTCGACTGTTATACCTACTTTTATCACATACCTTACGGTGTGGGAGTGGAATAACACCACTCTATATTTTCGATATACCACTAGCTATATTAGTAAGCAAATAAGCCCAGTATGCACTGTCACGTGTTAAAGCGACAGGCAAAATGCAATAAAAGTCGATATGTGAGTTATGTGATAAATAGAATCTAACATTCGTTCTCATTCATTATTGAATGTATTGAACTCGTTAGCAAAAGTGATATAATGCTCGGCAAAAGCATTACATCATTTTGCCAACTCATTTAATAAATTCAATAATGAATGAGTACTCATGTAAGATCCTCTATGTATGAGTTTCTCGCATTTTGTTTATACATTTTATCCATTTCTAATTTATTTAGTCAATTTACTCGCCTTCATGTGTGAAGGGATTTTTTGCTTGAGACGGTTGACTGATGTTCAGTAAAGATACAATATTCTGTATGTTTGGCATCAACAAACAACTAAAATGCATTCAAATTATTTAATGAAATAATGTCCGTTTTATTTAAATAATTGTCTTGATAATTTTAAATACAACACAGACAGACAGACAGACAGACAGACAAACAGACAATATTGTATTTCCATCTCCTCATATATACAATACAAATCATATCACAACATATATATATATATATATATATATATATATATATAACAATAACAAGAAAAGTCATAGTATACAATATATACTATGACGACGAGCGGCAATAAGAATGAAAATTGTAGAATATATTTGTTTTAATTCATTGCATTGGAATTAGAGCATCATGTGTGGTTTGTTTGTGTAATCCTGATCTGGCATTTACCTACGAGAGGTGATACAAACTTCCAGAACAGGTTACTCTAGTAATGATCCTTTTATTATATACCTCTTACACATCATTAACATAGAAACATTTGCATTGCTATTGCATACACATTTAATAAAGCATACTATTTCTCGATAAAGTGCATCGGGAAAATGTATGTAGTTTTAAGGTGTTGGTGTCATTGGTTTGACCTACTTGTTTTGGTTGTATGACGCAACGTCATCTTGACGTTCTCGTGCATAGTGGCGTAAAACTTGCTTGAACTGCTGTTCTATTTTTAGTAAGATAGTGATACTCATTCTATTTTTAGAAGCATAGTGATAACCTGTAGTGTGATACAGGTTGTTGTATTCCATTGTAAGAAGATGACGGTACTATGTATATATTATTGACAGGTATATAATTAATATATATATATATATACACTAATAATAAAAAAAAAGGCAAAACATCTGTTAAAGTTTGGTAAAGTTCAGATGAAAAATGCACTACCTAAGACACAACTAGGTCGAAATAGAATATGTTTTCTTCCAAAGATTAAGCTATAAATTAGGTTTAAAACATCTAGTGCATAATTCTAGTTCATGAGAAAGTGATGTAAATGTAACAATTAAAGTTATCTGCCCTTTGCTTGGATGGTGAAGGTCACATCCAAATTTGCTTTGTCTCATTGCCATGTACCACCCAAGATACAACTATAAGCAAAGTTTGCAAGTTGTAGTGCATACAGTTTGTGAAAAAGTGACCTAAACGCAAAAGTTGAACATAAAAATTAGTAAGTTATCTGCCCTTTGCTTGGAGGGTCAAGGTCACTTCCACATTTGCTTTGTCACGTTGCAATGTACCACCCATGATACAACTATAAGCAAAGTTTGAAAGGTCTAGTGCATACAGTTTGTGAGAAAATTACATAAACGCAAAACTTGAATGTTGACGCCGCTGCCGCCGGAACAGCAACACCTATGTCAAAAACACACTCTGGTAATAATTGGATGAATGACTATCAAATGTACATATTTATAAGTTCATGCTGTACAAAAACAACATTACTGATGTGGAAAAAAATAATTGTATGTACAACTCAGTGTGTCAGGTCCCTGCCAAGACTTGAACTTGAATCTCTTTTCTCGAAAGAAAAGCGTGTTTCCTTACACTACAGAGATCGCCCAGACATCACAAAAAGAGTGTACAAAACAAAGCAAAATTAATAAAGATGTAGATCAAAAGAATGTCAAACTAAAACTATCACTGAAGGTTATTAATACCCTTGCAAACGCATACCCCATGACTTCATGTATATGCGCAGTTCCACTTCATACTGATGCTTCTCACAATGTTTGGGGTATGACAGAGGTCACAGTGACCTTATTTTGGTATGTGACACACCGCTATCCCAAGATGTATCCACATACCAAGTTTGGTAAGACATAGTGTTATAGTATTGAAAATACGGTGCGGACAAGCATTTTCTATGACAGAGGTCACAGGTCAAGGTCAAAGTCATAGTGGCCTTATTTTGGTATGCGACACACAGCTATCCCAAGATGTATTCACATACCAAGTTTGGTATCTCTAAGTGTTATAGTATTGAAAATACGGTGCAGACAAGAGGTGAAAGAGTCTGTGGATGCTCTACTTGCTAAATGTGCAGGAGACCGTAACACATTTTTAACATTCATTCAACCGGCACATGGCAATGATATAGGCCACTAGTTGTTGAATGCCAGCCAGGGTAGCAGGAGAACTAGTCTGTACAAAGTGAGTGTATTACAGGGTTCCCACAGTTTTTTGAGAACAAAACTCAAGGCCTTTTCCAGGTTTCCCCACAGTTTTCTAGGACAATTTATACCAGTGTTTGTCCGACACCGTTGTTGCAAAAACGTTAAATTGTTCGCAGTACTAATATGTGACATCACACAAGATGTTAGTTTATTGTTTTTGACAAGTATTAACTTTAACCCGCTGTTTTTCAGGCCGTTCTCCCTCCTATGAAGGAAATTTAGTGTTGACATTTAACTTGTTCTCAGACGACATGCTTTATCGCTTCAAATAATTAGACGCTTGCACATACGACGGAACATTGCGAGTTTTATTCGTAAATACTCAGCTAAAATCGTCAACATATTTTATGAGTCATCCGGTGAGATATCGAATTTGTACGACAGCGATCGAAAACAAAAGTACAATTTGGGCTTCACATTTCATTGATCAGAGCATTAACACATCTTTACGATTGTTCACGAATAGCAATGGTTAATGTGTATTGGCTTACTAGGCCCACGTTAACCATTTGCCAAATCGCCATAGGCAAAAAGTAACCTGAACTGGCGAATGAAAACCGTAAGAAATGCACACCAAATTTGCCAGACATCGGCGGTCTGACGAATCCAAATTTGTGACCGATTTTGTCTAAAAGATCTCGGAAAATCCCGAATTCTAATTAACAAAGTCTTTCACTGTTTATAAGCCACTATCCCGCTGAGTGTTTTAGCTAATTAGTGACAATCCATTTAGATAGATAAACTAATTATGGCAGCGTTTATTGAGAGCCACTGTCAAATTGTCGGTGCGATCAGATTCCGCCCACTGTTACGCCTCTTGCTGTCAATCAACTGGTTTGTGTCCCCGCGCTCAACATTATCTACAGATTTAACTGTGTGATCGAGCCGGGTAAAACATCAAATGTGACGCCCTCTAGCGGCCAAAATGGCTGATCAAAACAGAAAGTTTGAAAATGTTTGCTTACGAATTCGCCAGATATACTCAGCCCGTCGGTGTTTACGATCACTGATAGGTGTTAAAGGGACACATGACAATCTTGATTTTTTAAAAACTAACGGCATCCCGTTAGTTTTTCTACATAAATTGCATTTGTTCAATCATTAATGTTAATTATAAGAATTGTATTAAGCCATTTTTTTTTGCATATTATTATTTTTTTATATTATTGCACCAGAAATATATTAAAACTTATAGTATAAGACGAAATAGTGAATACTTAAAATTTGATTTATTTAAATGTAACCAGGGTAAAAGTAACAAGAGGTCAATGACCTTGAAGCTCTACTGATTGATTTTGATTTCAGGAAGTAGTCGCTACAGACTTGTTTTTTGAAAATCTATTTTTAACCGTGGCGGCCGACCTGAAATTTTGCTAGGATCAATTAGACATTAAGTGCAACATTCCTATGAAGTTTCATGAAAATCCGTCAAGTAGATTCAGAGGAGTAGTCGCTACAAGTTTTCATTATATAACTCTATGTAAACAAAGATGGCCGCTGGTAGCCATGTTTAACGTCAAATCAAAACGATTTTCGACAAGGACCAACATCATGTCATACTGATCATTTTAGAAAAAGTCCCATATCAATATCTCTTATAGTTTTGAAGAAGTAGTCGCTACAAACTTATTTATTTTAAATTTATTTTTAGCTGTGGCGGCCATCTTGAATTTTCGGCCGACCTGAAATTTTTCTAGGATCAACTAGATATCAAGAGCAACATTCCTGTGAAGTTTCATGAAGATCCGTCAAGTAGTTTCAGAGGAGTAGTCGCTACAAGTTTTTACTATATAACTCTATGTAACCAAAGATGGCCACTGGCAGCCATGTTTAACGTTGAATCAAAATAATTTTCCACAAGGATCAACATCATGTCATGCTGATCATTTTAGAAAAAGTCCCATATCAATATCACTTATAGTTTTCAAGAAGTAGTTGCTACAAACTTATTTTTTAAAAATCTATTTTTAGCTGTGACGGCCATCTTGAATTTCTGGCAGATCTGAAATTTTGCTAGGATCAATTAGACATCAAGAGCAACATTCCTGTAAAGTTTCATGACAATCCGTCAAGTAGTTTCAGAGGTGTAGTCGCTACAAGTTTTTACTATATAACTCTATGTTAACAAAGATGGCCGCTGGCAGCCATGTTTAACACTGAATCAAAACGATTTTTGACAAGGATCAACATCAGTTCATGCTGATCATTTTAGAAAAAGTCCCATATCAATATCACTTATAGTTTTCAAGAAGTAGTCGCTACAAACTTGTATTTTAAAACTCTATTTTTAGCTTTGGCGGCCATCTTGGATTTCACATCAACATGAATTTTTGCTAGGATCAACTAGACTTTATGGGCAACATTTCTGTAAAGTTTCATGAATACCCATACAGTAGTTTCAGAGGAGTCGTCGCTACAAATAAAAGTTTACGGACAGACAGACGGACGACGGACGCCGCACCACGGCATAAGCTCCGCTGATCTCTGATCAGTAGAGCTAAAAATGATACTGGATATATAAATTGAGACACCCATTTCAAATACTGCAAGATTGCCATGTGTCCCTTTAAGTGCCTACTAATTAGTTGTACACACGGTAGCGTAAACTGAAACAATGGCAAGTGTGAACCGATGTTTGATCGGCTGTTTCTGAATTGGGTTCATTTTATGGTTGATTGTTCAATCAACATGAAACAATACAAAAGGTGCGATTACTCAAAATATTGGTGTATGATTGATTTTAGCGTGAATTGAATCACAGTCTATATGACGCGTAAGTTACCTGGTAACAAACAAACACCTTGTTAATACGGAACAAAATTACGCGTTGGAAATGATCCAGATTTAAAATCTGGCAAATATTGCAACATCGTGTTTGAACGATAGTTTAACTTCATTTTTGTAGTGCAAAATGTCACTCGCCCTGTCGGACGACCAGACGCCAAATGTTACTCGTCCGCAGGCAGCTTGCATTTTTTAAACCCCATGCTTACGTAAAGTACGGAATATCAATTGACGTACACCTTTATTTTTATAAATCACAGGGATTCCACACTTGGAGAGGCTACACAACACTATTTTTTCCCCGAATAAATCCCGTTTTTTTACTGATTTGGGTAAAATTCGAGGGTTTTTCATGGCCTGGAATTACTGTTTTCAAATTCCCGACTTTTTCCCGATTTCCAGGTATGGGAACCATGATATTATGTCCTATAATGGGCATAACACCGCCGAAAGTCATTCAACTGGAACACAACAATGACATGCGCAACTACACATGGCACTAATCATCCCTGCCATTGTATCAAGAAAACAGAAATGTGACAAAGTTTGTGTATTAAAACTTTAAAGAAATCAATATCATTAACCAGTACACAACAATGGCAGTGCAGCTAGGCTTGGTATAGTTCTATGACATAAAACGTCACAGATTACAGAGCTACAGATAAGCAACGTATTTGCATAAATTCCCAGTTAAAACTCCCTAAATACACAATTAAATTACTTTATTGGTGCGTACCAATTACGTTTAACAAATTAATTACGCAAAATAACTGTTTTTGTCAGTGTATCATATTTTATGATATCCATTACCGTGAAGACGGCCAATATCAAACGGCATGCATCGCCGTTTCCAGTCAATTCTCAAATAAGCGAGCCATTGAGATTGGCTAAATGTGACTGGTTATTAAGTTTATTTCTTTTCACTCGAAAGTAAATCCTTCAGGAACAAAAATGTTGTATACAGTCTATTTTTAATTATTCAGCATCACCGAAGCACTCCACTTTCTCTAAACGACTTCAACATGGCGAAAAGAGGCGCAGGTGTTTAAACTCAGTGGAAGAATAATCATTATCGCTAAATATTAATAACTAACTCAGAACACAATAATAACTCAATAAAGTGTTGCTGACGTCGACGTCATCCGCCGATAACGTTCAATAAAGCGAATATTTGTTTGCAAAAACGTAATTTAAAATGTAATAAATAGATTATTTAACTGCTGCGATCGATTATGGGTAATCCTTCACTTGATGGTAGACGTGCTTTGTTTTTTCACTCGCTCGCATGCGATCGTTCGTGAAAAGAACCACACGCCTACCTCTTGTGAAGGATTTCCCTATAATCGATCCCAGCAGTTAAATAATTTATTCTCTATATAATTCATTTAGGGCCCTGGTTTTGTATCACTGCTTAATACAGAAGTTCAGAGAGATATTGCACAGGGTATAGTTCTACCTGAACACTGGACAGACTACTTTACATCCCTCCGAAGGATGACCTATATTCACAGTACCATGCCCAAGTAAGATACTGCGGGAGTTTGTTTGAAAAATACGGGATGTGACCCCACTGGAAATCAAACACGTGATTTCTGGGACTCGAGTCAAGAATGCTTAACCCTTGGCGACCGCAGGGTTAAGTTTCCAAAATTATATTGGAACAAAAGAGCACAAGATGTTTCGAACGATAAACATTCAAGAAAAATAGGTCTGGAAGTCTCCTAAAACATGGAGTCATACACAAATATCCTAGAACAATTCGGTATACACAGGGTCTGAATGACCCTGACTACCACAACAGCCAAGATTCTCATATCTCCGTCTGGGTATTTTGTTCTTCTTTTAGATTAGATACTACAGATTACCAAATATGCAAACGACGACTAGAAACGTCAGGGAATGTTTATGCACACACAACCTTCCAATTGTTCACTCGAATATTTAAACATGCAGATGAATAACAAATAAGTTATCATTTTACGCAGTCTAGATCATCTGCGACACTTGCTTGTTTACAAAATTATCAGGCGTCGAACATGATCAAGACTAATTTCATTTAGGTCAACGCAAACAATACACGTACACAAAACATTCATAAACTGAAAATGTGAGCTAACTTTATAGACACGTATGACAGTGGAGAGTGTAAACGTGCACATATTCTACTTACGATAAATTGTTGCGTCCTAACTGGAGCACTCTCACTAAACAAAAGAAAACAAAATGGAGGAATGGCCGCATCAAAACGGAAATGGAATGCTATGACGTCAGGCTATTCCAGTAACACATTACTTTCATGAAACGCCTCCCGAGTATTGGCGATCTGGACAGTGAGGTATAAAACAACTTTCTGCTCACTATAAAAGACACATACATCTATATAAATCTTCCTTGGAATTTTATTAGAACAAAATGTATTTCACATCGATTCAAAAACATATACAGAAAATGGAATTCGCAATTAACTATCTCCATACACGAGGGGTACAGCAAATTCACGCTTCACTGTGCACTATATGCAGTATATAGAATCTCGAATTAGGTCAAACTCCATCACAGTATTAGAGCGTTCTAATGGTTTCCATACACAGTAATAGTTATCTGAATTTCTATATTCATGAATAATAACGCTCTATGAAAATGACATACGCCTCTCTAAACAGAGATATACTAGAAGATCGGTTACAAGTGATGTAACTTATAGAAAAGTGTCCCCGTTATACACGTTATACCTATTTAAAAAATTAAGCATATTTAGTTAATCGAAAACCTTTCCATGAACATGCAAAGAACGTTTTCAATAAATGGAAATAACTACATACAGAACTGAAATCCTTGCTTATAAACGATTTTGGAGTGGAGTGCGTGGTCCAGTGGTAGAGCGCCGAACTCCTGATCGAGAGGTCGTGGGTTCGATCCTCCGTCACGGCCACGTTATTTATCCTTGAGCAAGATACTTAATCCACATTGCTTAGTACTGGTTCTACCCAGGAAGCCATCGAGAGTGATTAATCTAAGTTGCAAGAACTTGTTTCGCAATCGATGTAAAATAAATATGTTTAAAACAAACGATTTTAAGAAAATGATTAAATAACTATATTACATAAAATCAGAGCTGACAAGAGCTGATTAACTATGAATGCTTAAGAGCTATAAAACAAGTCTGAAAGGGAATGGAAAAAGCTTTATTATTGAGAGTTCTGAACATTTTGGAAAACGTCGAAAGAATTATCAAAATCGAATAATTACGAATATTTGAAGTTTGTTCAATGAAACCGCCATTTTGAGAAGTATGACGTCACAGTTCTAAATTACCGTATATGGAATATTTAGAAATATCAGAATTTACTCATTTATAGGAAAGAAAATTGCAACAGCTGTATGAAAAAAAAAGTATAGATATGTGCAATAATAAACTTAATGGTTATTTAAGAATTCTGCAGTCATTTGCAGTGAATACCTTTGCATTAAATGATATTGATCAATATGAACAATCTGGCAATTTATAACTATGACGTCATAGTTCTCCAAAGGTGGCTTCCGTTAACGGTTGAAAGTTCAAATGGTCATACATTCATTGTTTATCATCTATTTTGATCATTATTTTATCATTTTTCGCGTTTTTCAGAACTCTCGTAAATAAACTATTTTAAATTTAAAGCATGGCTATCTTACTTAAAGCAAATATAGTTTTTCACTGCCATACATTAAGGTAAACTCAAGGTCATAAATATTGGTGTTTATAATTATTTCAAAGCACAAGCCTCATATAACGGGCATTTAAATAAAACATGTATTTAATCTTCAACTTCATTGGTACAGTTATAATATTGTGCGCAAATTAACAGGTAACTTTTCATATCTACCATTTCTATACGTATGGGTGCAACGCCACATTTAAATTTTGCGATTGGGCTTTTATGATGGAAAGGTAATTTGTCTTATATATAATGTTTTACTTTAAATTCTTGTTTAGAAATGTATGGGACCGTAGTGTATTACCACTTAGCTTCCGTGTTTAATAATACTTTCCATTTAATAATTTCTATGTATATTAGGCGGTCCTCTGCATATGTTACCAATAAGTTAGCGTATATAATTTCGATCATCAATAAAATCACAGTCAATAGCACCTTGCATTTGTTTAACACGAAATACACTAATTTTGCATCTCTGTGATAAGGAGGAATTTTCCCATTTTAAATCTATTATCACTCATATTTCAAAATCGACACTACTGTCTTATTACAGCACCCCATGGTCGGACAATTAGTGGTGTCCAACCCATTTCTACCATTAAAGCGTTAGTGTGCATTTACCAACACTTAATAAATATTGCACAACCTGTTTTGAATACACGAGAAGATTCCCCCATATAGTTTCAGCTTATAAATAGCAAACAATGTAATCGTAAAATGTTTGTAATGTTGAGTAATGGAAACCACCAGATACTTTACTTTTTGAAATGATCAAGCCAAGAGTTTATCCGTTGATAACTCTACTGTCTTAGCCATCTCAGAAAAGACGAGGTACCCATTTAAAACAATACCTAGATATGTATACTTATGGAAAATGGATAAGTTGTCTGTACCCAACTAAGACAGTGTTCAGTGTGTGGTACGCTTTCCGTTCTAAAATGAACAATTCTATATTTTTCGCAATTTATAGACATCAGTTATTCAATGTGTCTAATAAAGATTGCAAGGCTTCAACAGCATCTGCAATTAAAACATTACGTGGTCCGAGTATTAACTTTCATACCCCATCCAACCCCTTCTCCAAGAACCAAAACCGGGGTTGGCTGGGGTATGACATAACATTTTGATTTCGGCTTAACAAGTTTGCATATTGTAAAATTAAAACATTTAATGGGTAATTGTAAACAGGTTATCGCATTTTTTCAGTAAAAGATGTTTTTAAACATGTTTTATTGTCGAACTATCCGTTATAAATTCCTTTTATTACATTTCTATGGGTGAAAGATTGGGATTTCTCAATGAAATAATATTTATAATCGCTAAATATTATTAATAACTACCTCCGAACACACAAATGACTAACTGCGACGTTGAGTTATGACGTCAATAACGTGTTGGTGACATCGACGTCATCCGTCGATAACGCTTAATAAAGCGAATAGTTCTGGGTAAAATCATACATAATTTGATTAAAATGTAATAAATAGATTATTTAACTGTTTTGATCGATTTTAGGGAAATCCTTCACTCGATGGTAGGCGTGTATTTTTTTTTACTCACTCGCTTACGCCCGTTCGTAAAAAAACACACGTCTATCATCTCGGGAAGGATTTCCCTATAATCGATCCGAGCAGTTAAATAATCTCTATCTAATATAAGCTTTCCCGTCGCTTAATGAAATTAAGGCGGTACCACGTAATGCAACCTCATCTGTATGTAATAAAATACAGACTTTTCTGTCATCAATCTATAAGCCAATGTTAAGGTCATTTACTGAAAGTGTTAGATAAATAATGTACAAGTTGAACAGAATCTGTGATAAATAACAGCTTTGTTTAAAACCCTCATTTATCATCAAATAAATCTGAGCTGAAACCATTTACATTTGAACGTTACAATGAGACAATAGCACTGCAAGATGCTCCGCTCCCTCACCTCACCCTTCATCAACACACACACACACACACACACACACACACACACATTTATTTATATTGTTTCATTGAAAATTTCGATTAATACAGTCATACGTTTTATTAAAGTCAATAAATCGAGTAAATGCTTGTTGGTTCTTTAACTTTCTTGTTTCAATGAAACTAGCCAATATTACTCGATTCATACCATGTATTTACTATGTAAAACACAATAGTAAATTGTATACATTGAGGTGTGCTTAATGTATATCTCTACAAGACGACTTACGAACGGATGTAATCATACCATTAGACCAAGCAGTAGGCACACTACTATAACAATAATTAAATAGTGACAACAGCATTAATAGAATAGTGCCATTTATCAATGTTCTGACTTTTTGTGGGGGAAAAACTCCAAAACTGGTTGTGTGTCACTTCGGAACCCGAAACGACTAACTTGTCATTATATTACCTATGAAAAAAAGGTTCCTCCTTATATGGCACGTGGATGGAACTTTCATGCAAGGGGTGCCATATATATCTACGAAATAATGGGAAGTCAGGCAAAGGCGTATAATAATACTGTAAGTCTATGGGGAAAGTAAATATCTGTCCCTGACCTAAAACAACTATATCTGGGCCCGAAATAATACTGTTATTATAATTAGGCTCATTGGTTCACATACGTGAACACGTTACAAAATGCATGTCTTAAACAATTCATGGTTAAAGAAAATCTTTCCTTTCTTGTCTGATACGTTTATCAGATGTATAATAGCTTACATGTTCAACTTTCTAAGTCGGAGGTTCTGATATTTTTGACTAAGTTGATGGGTGTATATTTTATACCCTACCGACAAAAGAAAGCAAACCTAAGCTCCTATTTTCCTCAAAATGTGTTGTTTCGACTGCATCCTTGAAGAAAAGTACTAAAAGAAAAACTGATCACAGTCAGTGAACATATTGTAGAGATGTTATTACCAAGGTTGGGATTAACTTCGTACTGACATTTCTAAAGGAAAACGTGTGATAAAAGTATGTAGAATGAATGAATGGTGTTTTATGGAACATCGACACATAAATAAGTCATATTGTGCGCAAAAACGGATGAAAGATGAAGAAATGAAGTAGCTATTAAAAATTAATGTAAATATATAAAAATAAAACTATTTACAAATAAGGGATGATATGGTAGTAATATAAACTATATATATAATTTTAAAGGGAAGTAGGCAATCCAAACAATATTTATTATTGATAGTTCTCAAAAAAATTGAAAGAGGTGAAATACTTATCAAAATCGTATGATAAACACAACGGATATGAGATCCACTATTTTGAGAACTATGACGTCACAGTTCTAAATTACCATATATGGCATATTGATAAATATCATTTAAAGCAAAGAAAAACGATGTAAATGAACGCACCATCTTCGATTGGTCATATAATGTATTATTATACTTCATTTGACTTATTTTTAATACAGTTGCTATGCTTTTATTACTATAAATCAGTAATTATTATAATTATAAATATCCATATACATGGTAATTTGCATATATGATGTCATAGTTCTCAAAATGGCGGCTTTTGTACGCATTTCAAAAGGACCTTCAAATGATCATATCGTCTGTGTTTATTAACCAATTTTGATGATTCTTTCACCATTTTCCAAGCTTTTCGTTACTATTAATAATAAAGAGTGTTTGTCTGTATGCATACATTCCCTTTAAGTATGTTACAATGAACTGTATGCAACTTCTGTTTTTTAATAAGCTATCTATACATATATGCGTTTTCTGTTTTAGAATATTTTCTAGCTAAAATTAAGAGCAACAATAGACATAAAGAAAAACCGAAGTTGGCAGAATCTCGGATGATTCCAACAAGAGTGAAAATATGAACTTAGTCAATTTCTGATGTTAATGCTTGCCGATTGTTATATTATGGATTAATCTTTAATGTCAGCCTTCGGTAAATGTGTAGTTGAACTTCTATTGCTTTTATTAACAAACAGCTAGACTAAAGGTATTATAGCTTTATATAATGCTAGTGGGCGTGTACCTAAAGGAAAGTACCTGTAGCGGTTTAACGCGTGGTTTACTACCAACCTAAAGCTCCTAAACTGATCTGGCTGGAAACCCGTATATAAGGCAGGGAACTTTTTTCATTTTGTTACCCGAGATCGATAAAGTAACACCATAAATACATACCCATCACAATACATACCCATCACTGGAAAATATTATAGCCTATGCGAGTTTCGAACATATGCATTTCAGATTGACAATCACTGCGCTAATCCAATCAGATGATCAATAGCTTTATTTTTTTATCGATATACTGTCAGCATTGCAGACGCTATCCTTTTTCCCATTTGTGTGCGTGGTTCAATGCGTTTCTAAGCGCAAACGTACACTGAAGACCTTCGGAAATGAAAGCCACAGAAAATATAGATTACATGTTCCAACATTAGAATAGAATACGCTGAAAATGTACTGTGTATGTTTTGTTGAAATAACATTGAGAAATAACCCAAAATCCATTATTAAACGAATAGGTAGTTAAAATGAAAATTAGTATTTCAGTTGAGACTCTGTGGCTTAATGGTTAATGGGATTGTCAATTCGGAGGTCTCGGGTTCGAATCCCGTATTGCGCGAACTATTTTCAATGATTAGGACAGTGATGTTTTTGACATCGATGTTGCCACAACGAATGACGGATTAAAAATGATGTCCTGATTGATTGATTGATTATTTCTAAGGTTTATAGTCCCTCTACCATATGAGCCCCCGGGAAGAATCCCCCGTTGACTCGGCATTATGTTTGGACTGGTGTCCTGATATATGTTTTTCTCCTTATATACGGGTTATCTGTTACGCTGCGCTTCACACTTTTTTATTAGGTAGTAAACCAAACGTAAAACCCACCCTATTTGCTGTAGGTATACGCCCACAAGCCTTTTAGTATCTTTAAATCCTTTTAAATGCATTTCTTCAGTCTTAATAGTCTATCATTTTTACTTTTTAAGTGATAATTCACTTTACACTGTATCAAAACACATATATATATTCCTTTATTTGGATTTCTTTCGGTTATCGTCTAATTTTTAATATAACATTGGTAGTTTTCGACGTTGCTGTTCCATTGATTAATTGTGTTCCATATAACTGAGCAAAATAAATTTAGCATATAAAATGCATATCATATCCATTGTCGAGAAACAAAGCCGTGTATGTTCGGGGTCAATGAAAAAGTGACATAGGTATGACCAATAATAATGCTTCAAAGTCATTTGTAAATATTTGGTCATAAAAATAAAGCAAATATGATGGGAACATATTTTTTATAATCTTTCTCATTTCAATGAAAAGGGAGGTAATTTTAAAATTACAAAATTTACTTTTGAATTTGTTCAAAGCCGTACGTTTATATAATGAAATAAGTTGTTTTCTATATATTGGAGGTACTCCTGATACTTCGCTTAGAAAATAATGTGCGTGTTTGTATGGTGTTTTACGTCATTTTCAACACATATAAGGTTATCTATGAAGGTCGATTTTTCAGGAAATAATAAAATAACAAAAGTTTGGAAAATCACATCGTTACCTAGCATTTCATATGTACATAAATTATGTTAAATCAATGTCCCTAAATAGTCGTGCTAAACTTGTTTTGTTCAGTATATATTGGCGAGTTATACCTATAGATTTATATCTATGTTTAGACTGTGATTTTATTTGTCTTCCTTCCCCTTCGGTGACTTATTTTACTTCTATAATCAGATTCTTTTCTTTTCTATTACCACTGTATCGCCTACATTCTGAGTTGAGATGATTCCCATTTGGTATATTCTAATCATGAAATATCGTTCTTTTATCTTGAAGCTTCAAATCATGTTGTTTTTGTGCCCTGAAATTAAAAAATATATATATATCAAAGTACCTGCATTAGCAGGGTGGCGAAACCACGTGACTTTTTGATCGGTTTCACGAGAAAAAATGTAAACAAAGCGTTCGATTTCTTCATAACTTTCTTAAAATTTAACAAATTTAGTTCATATCCTTACAATGTCCGCTATTTCCTCCGCCGCAAAAGGCACGTTGGGTTCTTCAGTACTTTCTGACTTTAGCACTCCCAACATGTACACGGTCATATATTTCTTTCGTTTCCAAGATTTATCGTGCCCTCAATGGTTTGTTCTCTTGTTTCTCTGGCTTCTGCCAAGTCATTGAGTACCTTCCTTGTGGCTTGGGGCAAAGCATGAAACTTAACTTTAAACAAAATAAAAACATTCTGAAGCTATTCATGAATTGTCTGCATTCCGAATGGATGAGTCATTTATATGTGAGACGTATAACTATGAATATAGGTACGAAACCAAAAATAATGTTCCCTATTGACACCAGTGTTAAAATGTCAAATATTAACTGCAACTTCAACTCAAGTATGGATAATGCAGCAGTGTAATTATCATATAGTGAAACAGTTTTCTACTTGAAAAAATATCATAAAAGGTGGGTTCACAAGACATTTAAGAAGGTTCTCTAATTTTTGCTAACAGTTCAAGGGTACAACTGTTTTCATTGGTAGTTGCTCACAAAGTCTATGCATAGATTCGAAATTTCGAAAATGTTCATCAATAATTCAGTAAAACTTATCGACACAGCATGTCCATTTTGTAGAAATGTGTTATTTTCCCCTACTTATAATGCCCATTTCCAACAAATAGGAGAGATTACTTTTTATTATAGGAAGTACACCTCTGAGGATTATATGCAGTTGGTGGCGGTAAACATATACCGCCGCAACTTAAACAAGGTTCATTCTGATTGGACGACAGATACACGTATGTGATAAAGTGTAATATTTCATCGGGCGACGTCATAGTAACGTGTAAACAAACTGAAGTCTAAGAAATCAAGATGGCGGCCGCCTGTTATTCAAAGTGTGTAAGAATATGGTTAAATATCTTTTAAACACTATTTAACCATATAATTTGTATTTTTCTTCATAGATTATTTACAAGTTTAGGAGTTCAAATGAAAAAATATATCTTTACAATTGAACGAAAACGATGTTCTATTTATATTCTAATACGCTAACGCTTTCCCAGGTCACGTGCATTGAATCTGATGATGCATCATATATAATAACACGATATTGCAGATTAATAGCACTGACGTAATAGCCATTTTATTAAATAGTCAATTAAAAACAAAATTCAGGTTGTGGATATTCGTCATAAACATTCAGATACAAACATTATGTGTCACTTATCCTGTTTGGTAAAATATCTACATATTGCTGTTATTCGGGATAATGTGTTACCTAGAGAGGTGATATTTTATCCATCGTCTTTTACGGTACACGATGATGCAAACGATAGCGATTATAATCACGACGATAATCACACACACGATGGCGATGATCATAACTGTAATAAAGTAAGCAGAACAATCGATGTTATAATAACTATAGTTGTGCATAAACTGCTATGTTTATTCAATCATTAGACAAGTTATCATTTTCCTTCTCCACCCAAGGAACCCTGACTTGTTTCTGCCAAAATACCTTTCCATTTTTGCCCTCGACTCACATCATCGCACCTTTTGTCCACCCAAACACGATCAAAATGTAATGTACAGAATGCTGATGTAATCTAATAAGAAACGTTACAGTATTTTGTTTTAAATGTGTACCTTTATTATTGTTGTGGGGCGTCGTGTCAATTGTATTTATTGTAGATGCCGTCGTAGTCACAACTGATTTGGGAGTTGAAGTATCTCTGTTTGTCATCAAAGTGGTAGATGTAGTCGACGGCATGGCAGTAGTTGGTGTCTCGGTAGTGCTGGATGCCGTCTCGGTAGTGCTGGATGCCGTCTCGGTAGTGCGTGTTGTAGTCAAGGTTGTACTGGTTGTCACGGTGGTAGTTGTCGTTGGTAGACATACTGTAGGGCCTATAGCTGGACAGTTGACAAGAAGGTTGGCAGTTTCAGATGCTGTAATGAAATGTATAATGATTATATGACATTATCTTCAAATAGAGCGATGCATCAACCTTGTTCGCCGAAGCTTGCATCACTTTGAGTGGACATGCGATATATCCAGAACATAAAGAGAGGGTTAAGCCTCATGAGGGATTCTGGAGATATTGCATAACAACAAGAGGTCTTGCAAGCATCCAGAAAAAATGCTCTTACAATGATCTTTTTATTCTATACCTTTATGAGAATGCTCATAAACTATAACAAAAAAAGTATAACGCATGCGTTATATGTAGACGATTTTTAATAATGGGTTAGTTTGTGGAGGCTTTGTTCAAGTCACATACCTGTAGTCGTCGATATGGAGATGACAGGAAGGTAAAGTGAAGAATTAAAATACAGATAAGTTTTTATTTGGTCTTAGGTATACATTATTATACATGTTAAAGGGAACATATTCAAATATTTTCAATTAAACGATTTACACCTGAGCTATTACAAAGGGAATTTCAGTGACCATGCTACAATATAATATAAAAGTAATATTTACTTAATTTTTACAAGTGATTATCATATGGGCCCTATTTATGTTCATGTTTTAGTTGTATTCTGGCTCAAATCGCTTCGGAGTTGCCGTTAAGGCAATCAACTTTGCATTTTAAATGAATTACAGGTGAAAAAAATATTTTAATTTCTTTACTTCTTTACTTCATTATAATACTCAAATATAAATGGGTGCTGAAACGTCTAGGGTAAATATTAAAATAGATGCCGAAATGGTTTGATGCCGAAACGTCTAGGTGCCGATTCGTCTAGGTGTCGACATGGTTTGGTGCCGAAACGTCCTGAATCGATATTGATCACACAGACGCAAAAACTTGAGAATTGTCTGCATTTATTAATAAACATTTTTCATGTGCTGATCATTGGGAATCGCTGGACCGCTCTACGTCATCAACTCATTTTAAATAAATAAATGTATGACGAATACATTATCGTTGTCGCCAACAGTATTATCATACGATACGTTTAGGTAGATAGATCTATAACTAAGTATTTATCATTATTTTAATTACGTGTTGGTGTCGCATTATTTGTAAAACGAAAGTGAAAGTAGGATGTACATATAACACTGTATTATAATTATAAAGGTCCTTCTATTCCCTGATACCTCTACAAGTTCCCTTCACATGTATATGTACACATGACATTGTATTATATAAAGGAACTTCTACAGATGTCCCTGTTACCTCTACAATTTTCCCCTCAACACTAAAGGTACATCTAATAAATGTACATCAAATACTGAAGTAGCGTTATCCCGCTTTTAATCTCATACAAGATTATTGATAAAGTAGTAACATATGCATCCTATATAGGACGTCTTATTGGTTATATGGGCCGAGGGACTATAAACCTTAGAACAAGAACATGATATATAAATAAATTCCTGTGTTTTATTAAACAAGGTAATTATTGCCCAAATATATTATTGCCCAAATATATATAAAATTAAAATTGCTGAACACATTTCTGGGTGTACTGTGCTCCTTTTCATTGTTTTTTGTATGGCGACCATCAACATATGCAGCGAACATCCGAATATTTAAAAAGCTTCAAAGGAGCCATTTTATAGGCTACTTGGGAGGGGATACTTTGTAACTAAATATATAGTTGGAGGGCGGTGGGTGTTGAGGGCAGAACATACCCTGTCTCCTCAGATTATTGGAGGGAAATGTCACCTTTGCCTACATTTTTGGTATCTATGCTCATTAAGGCATTTGGTGATCCTGCGTCTAATATTACCAAATAATATAATACAGTGCTGTATGTACATGTAGATGTGAGGAGAACTTGTAGAGGTACCAAGGGAATCTGTAGAAGGACCTTTATATAATGCAGTGTTGTATGTACATGTAGGTGTGAGTGGAACTTGTAGAGGTACCAGTGGAATCTGTAGAAGGACCTGTATCTAATATAGTGTACATTTACATGTGAGGGGAACTTGTAGAGGTACCAGGGGAATATGTAGAAGGACCTTTATATAATGCAGTGTTATATGTACATGTAGATGTGAGGAGAACTTGTAGAGGTACCATGGAAATCTGTAAAAAGACCTTTATATAATACAGTGTTATATGTACATGTAGAAGTGAGGGGAACTTGTAGAGGTACCAGGGGATTCTGTAGGAGGACCTTTATATAATACCGTGTTATATGTACATGCAGATGTGAGGGCAACTTGTAGAGGTACCAGGGGAATCTGTAGAATGACCTTTATCTAATACAGTGTTATATGTACATATATATGTGAGGGGCACTTGTAGAGGTACCAGGGAAATCTGTAGAATACATTGCTGTATTCACTTTTAGATGTGAGGGGAACTTGTAGAGGGAGCAGGGGAATCTGTAGAAGGACCTTTATATAATACATTGTTATATGCACTTTAAGATGTGAGGGGAACTTGTAGAGGTAGCAGGGGAATCTGCATAAGACAGTTTATATAATACAGCGTTATACGTACATACATATAAGTGTTAAGAGAAACTTGTAGACATACCAGGGGAATTTGTATAATATAGTTTTCTATAATACAGTGTTATATGTACATGTCAACTATCAATGTTGAGTAGTATCAGTGTTCAGTCGAATCTTTGGAAATGGTAAACTGTAATAACGAGAGTGAACTCTTATTTGGGTGTTCCTTTGTGTATAGTACTGTTTTGAAAATATAGAACTGTTTTAAAAGAAAGAAATGATGGTTTATGAAAACTTAGCTGTATGAATAAAGTGGTATATAATTATACTCATATAGCCATTTGTATATCTATTTTACAACTCCAATTATAACTGCTGTTATATATTTTACCGAGTATATGTTTTAAAAATAACACATGCAAATCGTTAGAGCGCAGTCAATAATTATAATAATTGATATATATATATATTTGATGTAACCATTATGTATAACAATGAAAGAAATAACATATATTGTGTTGAACACGTTTTATGTTATCTTAAATATCCAGTTATAAAGAAAAGGGAAGACTCTAAACTATCACCATGCAGTTGATTGCTTCTGAAATGTGTTTTCAGATGTAAGTGCGAGACTTTGCTAAATAAACAACATATTAGACTGCTGTACTGTAACAGTTTGGAACTAACATTGGAACTAACAGTTTATGTACTGAGAATTAAAAAGCTTAGTTCCCAGAAGATTTTGGTTAGAACAGGCATGTTGTCACAAGAAATTACACACATCGAACATTGTTACAGAGAAAATAGTTATGCATTGCAAATAATTTGGTAATAAGACGCAGGGTCACCAAATGCCTTAATGAGCATGGATACCAAAAATGTAGGCACATGTGACATTTCCCTCCAATAATCTAAGGAGACAGGGTATGTTCTGCCCTCTACACCCACCGCCCTCCAACTTTATATTTAGTTACAAAGTATCCCCTCCCAAGTAGCCTATAAAATGGCTCCTTTGAAGCTTTTTAAATATTCGGATGTTCGCTGCATATGTTGATGGTCGCCATACAAAAAACAATGAAAAGGAGCCCAGTACACCCAGAAATGTGTTCAGCAATTTTAATTTTATATATATTTGGGCAATAATTACCTTGTTTAATAAAACACAGGAATTTATTTATGTATCATGTTCTTGTTCTAAGGTTTATAGTCCCTCGGCCCATATAACCAATAAGACGTCCTATATAGGATGCATATGTTATTACTTTATGAATAATCTTGTATGAGATTAAAAGCGGGATTACACTACTGCAGTATTAGATGTACATTTATTAGATGTACCTTTAGTGTTGAGGGGAAACTTGTAGAGGTAACAGGGACATCTGTGGGAGGTCCTTTATATAATAATACAGTGTCATGTGAAGGGAACTTGTAGAGGGGAATAGAAGGACCTTTATAATTATAATACAGTGTTATACTTTCACTTTCGTTTTACAAATAATGCGACACCAAGACGTAATTAAAATAATGATAAATACTTAGATACTCAGTATAGATCTGCCTAAACGTATCGTATGATAATACTGTTGAAGACAACGATAATGTATTCGTCATACATTTATTTATTTAAATGAGCTGATGACGTAGGGCGGTCTAGCGATTCCCCTTTTCCGCCTACCGCTTTAATTAGACTAATATACTATAAACACGATAGTTTTTGTCTAGAAAACACTGTCACTGTAGATGTGCAATACAAAGATAAACGCCGTCGTGATTTATTGTTAGTTGCATAAGACAGGAAATCTTCTCTTATTTAAAAAAAACACAAAAACATGCCAACACATTTAGCTGAATATAATTTATATTGATTGATCTTTCTTTATATAATCCTAGTATTAAAACTTGCTGTGTAGTTTGTGGTTGTTTAAACATGTCTAAATATTGAGCAATGTATCAGTCTTAACAAGCGTTGGCTTGTACGAGAGGTGTTCAACTTATAACGTAACACTTTTGTTTAAGATCTTATTTTTCGGCGGAAATGGTTATCATAAAACATGCGTAATTTAATGTTGTGAAACTGTTATTTAGAACATATGCTTTTAAAAATAATCTACAAGTTCACGCGGTTCGCTTTGAATTACATTTTGAATTAGGTACCCACTAGTTTCCAATTTTAAACCTACATGTTTCTATTGCCGTAGAGTTTTAGCTTAAACCAAATAATGTCACTAAATGCATATCGTAATTGTTTAAACTGTGTTTGAAATTTAAATATGATCGTGTGTTTTATTTTAAGTTATTTTTATTTGAATTAAAAGTTCAAATTTTATCGAAATTTTAAGAAATTGACAAATTATAGGACACTTTGCTAGTATGTCACCGATCATTTTATAAATTTACCAAAATCAGCATTTTATTCATAATTCATGAGACAAAAAATGAATAGTTATTGTTGCTGTATTATCACATACCATATAAAGATATATTCTAGTCAAAGTTGTTTTTTTTTCATCATTATTTGCAAATGTGTGTGTTTTGCCCCTAAATCTTAAGTTATACATTTTTTGTTCATTTCCTTTCTTATAAGAAAGTAACGAAACTTATTTTTATAGAGGAGGACATCATAACAATGCCTGCAGTTGATGTTTCGAACTAGAACTTTTTATAAATTTAATAATTTTCAAAGTTTTAGTCCAGGTTAATTTTCGCTGAAATCGTGAAAACTGAGAAATAGCAAAAAAATACATATTCCAATTTGTTTACGTTCACACATGGACATATCAGACTACTATTACCTTAAACGACAAATTACGACAAATTACAAGCATTTGTTTTTGAATTTGTATTGCCGTTACATTTTATAATTGAAGATTTTTGCTTCAAACTGTCATTCTTTACCAGTTTACAAAAATACGGATGCAGCAAAATTAGGAATCACATAATAGTTCAAGTCATAATGTTTTATATCGAAAGAAACATTAGACTTGACATTAAAATGAACATATTATGCTGTGTTTTTATATGATCATGTTTTGTGTTTACTTATATTGCTGTTAGTACTACATAGTTCGTCAGAGGTTACAGACTGGAGAGGATTTATTTATGTACACTGTCCCGTTTTATTGGAATGATAGGGTAATAATGAATTTCGGTGCACCATAGAACCTGGTTTATCATACAGATATGCATTTTTCTGCCTAATAAAGGGATGACCTAATACATTTTGCCTTATTAGACGCTGACCAATAAAGCAAATCAATGCGGAATCCCTCGGCGTTTATTGTATGTAACGTTATATAACGTCAAAAAACAAACAAAAAACAACAACATGGCGGCATCCTCGATAAGCGTAACATTCTGCGAAATAGATAATAATAGTAATTCATACAAAAAATGTGAATAATCT
>JAWPHD010005576.1:0-117500 GCA_037043455.1 Cyrtodaria siliqua | reverse complement strand
ACATCTTATGGTCTCACTACACAGTTAGCTCCCTTGAAACCCACGGTAGGGTAACTTTTACGCCTTAAAAAGTAGTAGTGTGTTCTTCGGTTTTAAATATTTTTAATAATTGCTGACAGCTATGATATGTTTATTGCTGTTGCAGGTGAGATGAACATAGTCTGACATTTGATGTGCAGCTATTAAATGACACTGCCGCCAAAATATGGCAGTTTTATGGGTAGTAGGAATTCTGATCCAAACTCTGAAGTTAAAGCCCAAAATAGTGCATTGGAGGACACCACTCAAATTAAAAAAAAATCAGCCTGGTCAACGTACCAGATTGTTTACAGTTTTGTGTGGGAAAATGACTTGGTTACATAAAAAAGCAACTTTTAGCTTGGAAACTGCCTGTTCGGAATGGTCCTGTATAGGCCAACATAGTAAAAATGCACTCTGTAGTGAGACCTTATGAAACGGGCATGAGATTCTAAAACCAATACTATATTCTCATTTCCTAACAAACCCACTATTTCTGTTTATTTTAAGAAATGTTTCATGATGATGACACTATCTAATACACTATTGTTCTTAATATTAACTAACACTAAACGCGGTTGACATATTTAAATTGAAAGTGTTACTGAGTATTGAAATGAAACTAAGGTTATTGCACAACATATAGACGGACATACGATATGCCAACGTTCAACTCATTGGTATTTTTAAAGATCTTAACATCTTTCTAAAGATCAAAAGATCAAAAGTGGTAGTTTATTCATGTACCTGTTTCCAGTAAGTTCACTCTGTATGGTGATAACCTGCATGGGTGCATTACAGTTGTCTGACTCTATAGAACATGAACAATTGGAACTCGATGCAGGGATAAACGAACCCGGAAAGCCATCGTTCCACAGATACACTGTCGAGTTTTTCACTCTCTTGTTGGAAACTTCTGCGCATATACCCTTTAATATTCTGCTTTCTGTAGAATATAAAGTAGTGTAGCAAAATGCAAGAAAGAACTAAACGTATGATAGAAAATTGAAATATACTTCGTTCGAAGTTAAACATTTTAAACGTCGACACATTTCATGTCATTTACTTGTCATTCAACGACTTGTATGATTAATTACACAATGAGTCATGTAACTATTGATGTTATCTATATCACTGCCTTTTATGTGTCACCATGTGAAAGATCAGATATTCCATCAAATGTGTAAATAGAGGATCTTACATGAGTACTCATTCATTATTGAATTTATTAAACGAGTTTGCAAAATGATATAATGCGAGGCTCTTGCCGAGCATTATATCATTTTTGCTAACGAGTTTAATAAATTCAATAATGAATGAGAACGAATGTTAGATTCTATTTATCACATAACTCACATATCGACTTTAATTGCATTTTGCCTGTCGCTTTAACACGCGAAACCGACATAAACCGTAGGAATTGGATCATGGTCATTATCGATTTTTTTTGACAGCGCATACTAGGCTCATTTGCATACTTATATATAAACCAGTGGTATATCGAAAAAATAGAATGGTGTTATTCCACTCCCACAACGTAAGCTATGTGATAAACAGCGGATATTCGTATCTGATATGAACGAATAACCACAATTTCAGTCACAATGACAAACAAGCATTCAAAGCAACCACGAAATGGAGCTGCCTGCTAAAGACAGAATTGTTTGCCTCTACGGACACACAATGATGATATGCACACAAGGATACTGTGCCTCACCAAGGACCCATATATTTGGAGTTTTACAAATGTCTTATGCCGTTATCTTAGTCACATGTGAATGGTTAATGTTTTGTATAAAATCGTTTATCTCTTTAAGTAATGAAAAGGGTATGCCTTGGAAGCAACACACAAACAAGAGAGAAAAGTAAGTATGTCCAATACCTTGTAAATTCGTACTTGTTTCTCAATACAATGGTCGGATAATCACGGTTTCATAAGTTTGCGTTGTATTTTTACGCCTTTTTAATCTAACCTAAAGATCCTCTTTATTGTATGATGTATTCCGGCAGTTCTGGTTATATTGTATACAACACAAACAGAGATTAAACAGGTAACAAAGTAATATTACCTTCAATGCAGTAGTAATCTACAAACATATAGTGTGTAAAGGGTGGATATTCTGTTGCATTGGCACACAGTCCGTCCGTTATTTCAGCATTATCTGTTGACGGTGAACATAATGCCTTTCCGTTACAATCTTTAAGATAGTTTTGGTTCATTTTCGTTTCAAGACCGAAACTGCAGTCATCTTCTACAGACGTACAGCACGTCGTATTTGAACCTTCTGTCCATGTGAGGTTACATCCACTCGATGATTTATGTGCGCCTACAATTACCTTGTCTATAGCGATTACACCCCCTGCTTCACAGATTAGCGATACCTGCTGGGTGTTACCGAAGCATACTGAAGTCGATTTCAGTGTCTCTGATAAGGTACATTCGCCTGTAGTAGAAAGAAAATTCGTTTCCAAAGCTAAATTGTTTAATAATAAACCTGCAATCCATCGATCAACCTGGCAGAGTTTGTTAAATTTCATATTAAGCAAGTGACAGTCTCTGTTCGAACTTTCTATTGCATGGCTGACGAAATAAGAATAAAATAAGGAAATAATCAACACAGAGAACTGGTCTCTAGTTACATATTCCTCGTAATCGAATTTAATAAAATAATAAATACTTGTTAAATAATTATAATAGTTGTCAAATTATAACATGTATAAATCCTTGGCCTTCCAAACAAACGGCCCTTGAACAAAAACAACACGGACTCGCAGTATATATTTTGTATCAATGAAGTATTTTTGAAGGATCAGCACAATATTAAGGATTAAATTAAAAGTGTTGTCAAAATTAAAAACAAAGCCCAACATTTAGACATGTAGAAGTCTTACGCACCATGCATTGACGTTCGTCGGCCGACAATTGGGTCAAACCCGCGCAAATGACGCTTAAAAGCCAAACAAATTAAGCATCGTCTACAGGGAAATAAATAGAGAATAATAAATGGTATTTTCATATCATAGCCTATATCAGGTCTGAGACGCCATATCAGCACGAGAGCTTTAGCTGGAGGGCGAATATGAGTAGAAGGCCTGATATAGGGTGTGATATAAAAAATACATTTTTTATTCTATTCATCACATACCTCAGCGTTGTTGAAATTTCAGCTTAAGATAACTCACTACTCTGTTTTCCGTGAGGGTTGGGGGTGCGGGTGGGGTGGGGTGGGGGAGCGGAATGTTAATAGATTTAGTGATTTAAATATATTTTATTGCCAATATATAATCGCAAAATGTTGGGCTACAAGTTCTAATAACATTAGTTGACAAAATAGTTAGACAATTACATTGGTAAATATACATAACTTGTACATAATATCATGATTAAAGAAAAGGTAGTGAGAAAGAAAAACTAGGAACTAGTGAAAGAAAAAGAAGTATAGAGATTGTGTCAAGTTCGAAAGAAAAGAGTCAATCAGAATGAGTAAATCTAGGCAAACTTCTGTGTTTCTCTTATGTACATTTGCACTGCTTTGAAGACCAATATGATTATCTTCATATGACAAGTGTTCGCGACCAAAAAGTATTGTGTTTAAATGTAATGGGTGAAACGTACGATTTGTTTGAAACAAACGAAGCCGTTGTGTACGAACTGTTACAGTTGTTCCGCGTCTTCTACTGCAGAACCACAATCGCAGTTGGATGATTCTCGTAAATGGTTTAAATAAAGATCATTATTTAGGTGACTGCAATAATTTCGTAATATGGCAAATAAACTCGAAAATCCTCGTTGACCAGTTAAGAGTGTGTTGGAACTTTTGAGCTGGGAAAAACAGAACTGAAACGCTTCCTCTTGAACATCGATTATAGATTATGAATTGTGTGTATCTATTGTTAAGTTATTCCAAAGATTCAGAGATGAAGGTACACACGAGTTAATTTAATATTTCAGTTCTCCGAGCAGTAGTGGCATAATTATCACATTTAGAAGGTAGTAGGAGTTCACTTGTCTTACCAATTATGGGAATAGATTTGAAATACTCGTAGTTTGGAGTTGTTCCATGTTTAACTTTGTATACTGTAATACGTTTTTGCAGTTTTCTCCTATCTGAAAGGGAAATCCATCTTATCTCAGCTAATAAACGATGTATAGAACGAGTTAGTCCATTTACTATCCGGGCTGCTTCATATTGTAATTTTTCCGAAGTATCTTTCTCGTATATGTTATGTGAACAACCGTCCCATATAATTAAAGCATACTCAAAGATTGGACGCATGTAGGATAAATAAGCCTGATCGGGATACTTTATATTTAAGCATTCGCATTAATCCTAATACCTTTGTTGCAGGAGCAACTACATTTTAGATGTATAGGACTGGGCGACGATCATCTTCAAATAAAGAAAAGAGCATTGCTTCTGTTTTATTTGGATTAAACTGAACAACACATTGCTTTGACATGTAAGTCGTGGTTTAAAATACCTTTCATGTCATCTATATTAGACGTGGAAATTCTAGCGAACTATCATCAGCAAATAAATGTGTAATATTAAGCATTATTTCCGCAAGTTTATTTACGTATAATAAATATTACACGGGCCCCATAACAGAGCCTTAGGGAACCCCAGCAATTACAGTTTTTGATGCTGAGGACGAAGTTCACACTTTCTGCGAACGGCTTGAAAGATAATTTGATATCCATGCCAAAAGCTTACCATTTTTTCGAAACTTGATTGAAAATGAATTTCGTTCAATTTGACATTTTTTAATCAAGAAAATGAATATTCATAAATGGTTATTTTGTCCGCGGATAATGATTCTATAGTCAATAATCTGTGGCGAAAACAGGTTGAAAGCAACAAATGAAACACAGACGACAAACCATACGCGTGACAAATCATATACTATCGCAACATTCAGCGTTATTGCCCGGCAACGAAAACCTGATTGATATGACTAGCTAGGTCTATGTCGTATCGTATATTCAAAAACAACGTTTTTATAGGCAAGTATTTGATAAATAATATTATCGTGTGAGGTAATTTTAACAAAGTTATATCTTACAGCGGTGAAAATGCACGAATGTGTATATATATGATTAATATAGATAAGCTAGTGTACAAAATGTAGGGCGAGTTTCTAGTCTCGATGCACCCATAAATAAAAGCAAACCAATACACGTGTAACAAAACAGAATCCGCATTATGAATAACACGTAGATCTAATAGATAGAGTATGATCTTATCGAGTCGGTTGATTTAAACATCGAGATGGGCGTATCCCATCGAGGTATTTAAATCAACCAACGAGATGAGACCATACTCTTTTTGTTTTGTAGTATGTCCATTTCAGCTGTCTGTTATACTCTAACTTCCAATAGCTGGTAATTAGAGTACACCATTTATGCTGACAGGTGTTATTTTCAATTAAACGATTTACACCTGTGCAAATGCAAACGGAATTTCAGTGACCATGCTACAACATTATTTCAACTAGTAAGCGTACAAGTTATATGGCCATTTGCAACAGTAACATATACATTTTAAAAAAATGCCCCAAACACTAAAAACACAAAAAATAATTCAAAGATATGCAGACAAAGTCATGGGCCGTTGACCGCCGTAAACTCCATGCTCTATATTTACACAATAAATATATCAGAAAACAAATGTCCTTCCTGGAAAAATTAGTAAATGCCTTGTTATTAAAAACGATCACTGTCTGTAGCTAGCAAACAGTTTCATATTGTCACATTAGGCCTACTTGAGCGATATTTTAAATGTGTTATCAGATATAAAAGAATAAACAAACGAACGAACGAACGAACGAACGAATTTATCGAGGGTGTCCCAGTTCGTTTAAACTTATCTTCCTTGGGGCCATCTTTTGACCTTAGACATATTTTTGATCAACATTGTTGTTATTATATCATTTCTAAAAATATGCTTTTCTCCTAACAACAATTTCAACAAAAAATAACAAATAAATCGCATATTTAAAAATCAGGTTTCCCCGAGTTTATAATGATAGGTCAGCCTTTGTATTGGTATGATACGTTTTATCTCAGTAAATGTAGGTCATCGATCAATAATATACACTATATACTGAAGCGAAAAACAAACGCAACGCGGGTATTTCCGCTTTATATTGTTTGTCCAATATACTGCTGTTAAAAGAATGGTACATGGCTATGTAAGACCTTTCTTTTCGGAAAAAATAGACATAAAACAACACAACACAGCAAATAGTATTCCTTCAAAGTTTCATTATTGACAGAGTACGCGTTTGGCTCAAGCATATGAGCAAACTTAGCAAGTTTGAGGATGCAACTTTACGGTACTGAAATGGCTCAATTGTTTAAAGAGGAACTTCACAGTTATGAATTTTTTGTTACAAAGTGTACTGTGATTAAAACGTCTACAACATCACAGTTGTGACCTTTCTAATACTAATTGCAATTTTGTTTTGCAATATATATTGGATTTTTTTTTTAATATTATGTGGAATTGAGTGTGCAGTATATACAATATATAGCGGAAATTCCCGAGTTGCGTTTCGTTTTCGCTTCAGTATAAAAGTACCACCACTTAACATACGGCACGAGTGACAATATTATTTACATATTTCTAAGAAAGGCGCGACATGAAGAATTAATTAGAAAAGTGCTATTTATACACATTAGTCATACACTTTTAAGCGGGGGTTTCTTTTTTCCTGCAATGCCGAAATATATATTAACTTAATCTTTGATGCACATGGTCTCAGCAGCATATTCTGAGCTTTTAAAGTTCGTCACCAGTTAATATTAAGCATAATGTTTCTACGAGATAAACATGTTATCTTAATCTTATGAAATATGACTTATAGATAATACAAAAATAATTGACCAGCATGTCCATACCTGCTTTTAAACCTCACGAGAGTTTAATCATAGGTAAGTGATAGTTAATGTCTTTTTTTTAAACAATACTAATGTTAATTAGTGTAAGCAATACTAATGAGGACTCTACAGTACAACAATACTAATGAGGACTCTACAGTACAACAATACGAATGAGGACTCTACAGTACTACAATACTAATGATGACTCTACTGTACAACAATACTAATATTGATTACTGTACAGCAATACTAACGATGACTCTACTGTACAACAATACTAATGATGACTCTACCGTACAACAGTACTAATGATGATTCTACTGTACAACAACACTAATGAGGACTCTACAGTACAACAATAATAATGAGGACTCTACAGTACTACAATACTAATGATGACTCTACAGTACAACAATACTAATGATGACTCTACTGTAAAACAACACTAATATTGATTACTGTACAGCAATACTAACTATGACTCTACTGTACAACAATACTAACGATGACTCTACTGTACAGCAATACTAACGATGACTCTACTGTACAACAGTACTAATGATGACTCTACTGTACAACAGTACTAATGATGACTCTACTGTACAACAGTACTAACGATGACTCTACTGTACAACAGTAATAATGATGACTCTACTGTACAACAGTACTAATGATGACTCTACTGTACAACAGTACTAATAATGACTCTACTGTACAACCGTACTAATGATGACTCTACTGTACAACAGTACTAATGATGACTCTACTGTACAACCGTACTAATGATGACTCTACTGTACAACCGTACTAATGATGACTCTACTGTACAACAGTACTAATAATGACTCTACTGTACAACAGTACTAATAATGACTCTACTGTACAACCGTACTAACAATGACTCTACTGTACAACAGTACTAACGATGACTCTACTGTACAACAGTACTAACGATGATTCTACTGTACAACAGTACTCACGACGACTCTACTGTACAACAGTACTAATGATGACTCTACTGTACACCAGTACTAACGATGAGTCTACTGTACACCAGTACTAATGACGACTCAACTGTACAACAGTACTAACGATGACTCTACTGTACACCAGTACTAACGATGAGTCTACTGTACACCAGTACTAATGATGAATCTACAGTACAACAGTACTAATGATGACTCTACTGTACAGCAATACTAATGATGACTCTACAGTACAGCAATACTACTGATGACTCTACTGTACAACAATACTAATGAGGACTCTACAGTACAGCAATAATAACGATGACTCTACAGTACATCAATACTAAAGATGACTCTACAGTACAACAATACTAACGATGACTCTACTGTACAGCAATACTAACGAAGACTCTACAGTACAGCAATACTAACGAGGACTCTACAGTACAACAATACTAACGATGACTCTACTGTACAGCAATACTAATGAGGACTCTACAGTACAGCAACAATAACGATGACTTTACAGTACAACAATACTAATGATGACTCTACAGTACAACAATACTAATGATGACACTACTGTACAACAGTACTAATGAAGACTCTACAGTATAACAATACTAAGGATGACTCTACTGTACAACAATACTAATGTTGATAACTGTACAACAGTACTAATGATGACTCTACTGTACACCAGTACAAATGAGGACTATACTGTACTACAATACTAACGATGACTCTACAGTACACCAGTACTAATGAGGACTCTACTGTACAGCAATACTAATGTTGATTACTGTACAACAGTACTAATGATGACTCTACTGTACACCAGTACAAATGAGGACTATACTGTACTACAATACTAACGATGACTCTACAGTACACCAGTACTAATGAGTACTCTACAGTACAACAATACTAATGTTGATTACTGTACAACAGTACTAATGATGACTATACTGTACTACAATACTAACAATGACTCTACAGTACACCAGTACTAATGAGGACTCTACAGTACAACAATACTAATGTTGATTACTGTACAGCAATACTAATGAGGACACTACTGTACAGCAATAATAACAATGACTCTACAGTACAACAATACTAACGTGGACTCTACTGTACAACAATACTAACGATGACTCTACTGTACAACAGTACTAACGATGACTCTACTGTACAGCAATACTAACGATGACTCTACTGTACAGCAATAATAACGATGACTCTACTGTACAACAATACTAATGAGGACTCTACTGTAAAGCAATAATAACGATGACTCTACAGTACAACAATACTAACGATGACTCTACTGTACAACAATACAAACGATGACTCTACTGTACAACAATACTAATGAGGACTCTACTGTACAGCAATACTAATGATGACTCTACTGTACAACAGTACTAATGACAACTCTACTGTACAGCAATACTAACGATGACTTTACAGTACAACAATACTAATGATGACTCTACTATACAGCAATAATAACGATGACTCTACAGTACAACAATACTAACGATGACTCTACTGTACAGCAATAATAACGATGACTCTACAGTACAACAATACTAACGATGACTCTACTGTCCAACAATACAAACGATGACTCTACTGTACAGCAATACTAACGATGACTCTACTGTACAACAATACTAATGAGGACTCTACTGTACAGCAATACTAGCGATGACTCTACAGTACAGCAATACTAACGATGACTCTACTGTACAACAATACTAACGAGGACTCTACTGTACAGCAATAATAACGATGACTCTACAGTACAACAATACTAACGATGACTCTACTGTACAACAATACAAACGATGACTCTACTGTACAACAATACTAATGAGGACTCTACTCTACAGCAATACTAATGATGACTCTACTGTACAACAGTACTAATGACAACTCTACTGTACAGCAATACTAACGATGACTTTACAGTACAACAATACTAATGATGACTCTACTGTACAGCAATACTAATGACGGCTCTTCTATACAACAATACTAATGATGACTCTACTGTACAGCAATACCAATGATGACACTTCTGTACAGCAATATTATTAAATAAATGACGACTCTACTGTACAGCAATACTAATGAAGACTCTACTATACAACAATACAACTGACAACTCTACTGTACAGCAATACTAATGACGACTCTACTGTACAGCAATACCAATGATGACACTACTGTACAGCAATACTTATGAAGACTATACTATACAACAATACAAATGACAATTCTACTGTACAACAATACTAATGACGACTCTACTATACAACAATACAAATGACAACTCTACTGTACAACAATACTAATGACGACTCTACTATACAACAATACAAATGACAACTTTACTGTACAACAATACTAATGACGACTCTACTATACAGCAATACCAATGATGACACTACTGTACAGCAATATTATTAAATAAATGACGACTCTACTGTACAACAATACTAATGACGAGTCTACTGTACAACAATACAAATGACGACTCTACTGTACAGCAATACTAATGACGACTCTACTGTACAGCAATACAAATGACGACTCTACTGTACAGCAATACTAACGACGACTCTACTGTACAGCAATACTAACGACGACTCTACTGTACAGCAATACAAATGACGACTCTACTGTACAGCAATACTAACGACGACTCTACTGTACAGCAATACTAACGACGACTTTACAATACAGCAATACTAATGACGACTCTACTGTACAGCAATACTAATGATGACTCTATTGTACAACAATACAAATGACGACTCTATTGTACAACAATACAAAAGACGACTCTACTGTACAGCAATACTAATGACGACTATACTGTACAACAATACTAATGAAGACTCTACTGTACAGCAATACTATTGATGACACTTCTGTACAGGAATACTAATTATGACTCTACTTTACGATAATACTAATTATGACTCTACTGTACAACAATACTAATTATGACTCTACTGTACAGCAATACTCACGATGACTCTACAGTACAACAGTAATAATGATGACTTTACAGTACAACAATACTAATCATGACTCTACTGTACAAATATACTAACGATGACTCTACAGTACAGCCATACTAATGATGATTTTACTGTACAGCAATACTAATTATGACTCTACTGTACAACAATACTAATGAGGACTCTACTGTACAACAGTATTAATGATGACTCTACAGTACAACAACACTAATGATGACTCTACCATGCAGCAATACTAATTATGACTCTACTGTACTACAATACTAATTACTACTATACTGTACTGCAATACTAATGATGACTATACTATACAACAATAATAATGATGACTCTACTTACATCAATACTAATTATGACTCTACTGTACAGCAATACTAATGATGACTCTACTGTACAGCAATACTAATGATGACTATACTGTACTACAAAAATAATTATAACTATACTCTACTACAATACTAATGACGACAATACTGTACAACAATATTTATGATGACTATACTGTACTACAATACTACTGATGACTCCACAGTACAACAATACTAATGACGACTATACTGTACTACAATACTAATGATGACTATACTGTACTATACTGTACTGCAATACTAATGACGACTATAATGTACAACAATACTAATGATGACTATACTGTACTACAAAACTAATGATGACTATACTGTACTATACTGTACTGCAATACTAATGACGACTATACTGTACTACAATACTAATGATGACTATACTGTACTGCAATACTAATGACGACTATAATGTACAACAATGCTAATGATGACTATACTGTACTAACATACTAATGATGACTATACTGTACAATACTCTACTGCAATACTAATGACGACTATAATGTACAACAATACTAATGATGACTATACTGTACTACAATACTAATGGTGACTATACTGTACTATACTGTACTGCAATACTAATGATGACTATACTGTACTGCAATACTAATGACGACTATAATGTACAACAATACTAATGATGACTATACTGTACTGCAATACTAATGGTGACTATACTGTACTGCAATACTAATGACGACTATAATGTACAACAATACTAATGATGACTATACTGTACTACAATACTAATGATGACTATACTGTACTATACTGTACTGCAATACTAATGATGACTATACTGTACTGCAATACTAATGACGACTATAATGTACAACAATACTAATGATGACTATACTGTACTACAATACTAATGATGACTATACTGTACTATACTGTACTACAATACTAATGATGACTATACTGTACTGCAATACTAATGACGACTATAATGTACAACAATACTAATAATGACTATACTGTACTACAATACTAATGGTGACTATACTGTACTACAATATTAATGTTGAATATAATTAGGTGTTATTGATAATTAGAATCAAACAAAATGTTCTTTAGTTACATTTTTATTTTCGTTTAAACTGAATATATATAAAAAAAAAATATCCATGTGATATTTTGCGTTATGTTATAAAAAGAAACATTTTAGTTTAATGTCTACTTACATATCATCAAATCGTAAACCACAACAACGAATACAAGTACAAATAGTTGCATTTTCCTTTTCGTTTATATCACACACACACAAGAAATTTTAATTTAAGGTTTGTATTTCCTAAATATTATTATTGTCGAATATCAGTAGGGGTCAAGGATAACACTGTTTATCGGTAGCAGTGGATATATACACAGTTATTACGTGTTTTTCAAAATACTGCACACAATGTCACCTTGTAATTATGTGTGTCATAGCATAGCATAACCGTGTGCTTTAATCAATAACATTCTTTGTATTTCAGTATTCAGTATAAAATAATTGTTGTTAAATTAATCATTCAAAATAGACATATAAATACTGTAATAGAAAATAGAAATTGTAACACAGGTATATTTTAAATGTTTAATTCTAAATTGTTATTATCCTTTAAATAACACTTTTATAAAGGAGTAATAAACCAACATTGTTTAGCGTGAAATTATATTTTTGTCATTTTTTTGTATTTTGATATTTCAGTCAAACACATGCTTTTATATTATGTGAAATGGTTGTTAATTTCATACTTTATCATTATATACGTCTTATGATTATATAGATTGTTTAAATCTGAATATATTGTTGAACCTTATTGTACACTAATACTAATATTAAAGCACAGGTCTGCATTTGCTAAATTTAGAAGTGGGGTCGCACCCTTAAGAATTGAAACTGTCGATATGAAAATCTACGAGAAAGTCAACGCTTTTGTCCCTTTTGTGTTCAAGAGGTTGAGGATGAAAAACATGCTATTTTAAAGTGTAGCATGTATGTTGACATCAGAAAGGTCTTGTTAGACAAGGCATATTCTTTTTGGTCCGGATTTTGTAAATTTAAACGATATGGATAAAATGATTTACACGTTTTCCAATAAGTAGATGATTCGATTATGTGCCAAAACCTGTTTTAACATTCTTTAAAGGGAGTACATCAGGATTTTTCTGGAAATATGTTAAATTATAAAAATGTTCCAATTCATGATAAAACACTTATATCCATCAAAATATGATGTTCGAACCATATTGTTAAGGTTTAAACTTCGAATACACCATATAGCTAGGACGGAATCAGGCATAAACTGCTGAAATTAACCCTGGTGCGTAACCTAGGATAGCACGTATTACTGTACAGAATGAATTTCCTTGTAACTAAGGGATCATTTTTAGCATCATTCATTATGTTTAGGCGCTTTAAAATAGAAAATATCATTATTTGTCAATTTTAGTCGGACTCCTAAACCCTTTTGAAAAGCCTGATGTACTCCCTTTAAAAACGGAATGCCGTTTTATATACATAGTAAATAGCAGTTCTGTGAAAATTATAAAGCATGTTGTCTGTTTTACAATTCAGGGTATATAATATACCTATTATTTACATAAATATATAATTTTTTTAATACATGTTTTGTTTGCTGTGGTTTAACTATGTTTTAACTATAAATAAAAACTAAATTTGTATGCACATATACTGAATGCATATAATGCATTTATAATGCATCTACAATGATAATTTTAGAAATCCAAGTATATGTCTTTTATGGTGTATTAAGCGTGGGACTACCCTATCTAATATAACCATGGTTGAAATATATATATAAAAGCCTATGCGATTGATCCCTTTGGGGGTATTGCTTCAGTAGTGAGTCTGATGTGCGACACGGCTGGTGCAACATATCCAGGACAAATCGAATAAGTTAATTGTCTATCATATTGTTTTATTGTTGTGAATGTGAAATTTAATTGCATATAGTCTCTTGTAATTCTTTTAGAATGGCATAGTTAAAATCATGTGTAATGTTTTATTGTATATACTATTGTACTATGACGAGACTTTAATAAACTATAAAACTATGAACTGTTCTGTACGAAGTTGTGATTGATTTTATTTTCAGATTAAGGAAAAATAACGCCATCGTTTTGATTAGAAAAATGTTTATATTTTTAAATTATCTATTGATAGTTTTAAACATCATATGGCGCAAACATTGAACATCACTCGGCGTAATACGATATATTATAAAAGGTTGCACTTGTATTCAGTAATTCCTCAAAAGGTACAGATGAGTGTCGTACAGTGCATTGGGATGTATAGCATCATTGGTAGTAAAGAATCATTTTCTGTTTAAATTCAATTTTCTCATTATGTGTATTTTAGATTATTTTAACATTTTCCAGGTTTGAATATATATCATAAAAGCACACATTTATGTAGCGATGAAATAATTTGGTGCATTCTTCCATGCAAAATATATCACTAAGTGTAACACCTCTCAGGATAAAAACGATTCTTTACTGACCGAATGAAGTATGTTTTTGAAACGAAAAATTCATACTGTCACAATAAACTGCGATATAAATAGTTGCTGTTACAACACATTTTAAAGACAAAGGTTAAAATGTAATTATCAAACAAGTTCGCTTGTTAACGTTTGGCACTTCTAGGGATACCATGAAATAATGTAATATTGATGCAAAATAAGCTATTAAAAAATCCCATTTATATAACAATAATTTCAGAAATGTTGCTATCATACAGCGGAAGAAAATCTAAATCAGAAACTAAGTATACTGTTCCTTTCATTTTGAATGTGGGCGTTTAACCCATGTGATTGTATACCCGAACCCACTGTATATTAACGTAGTCTAATAAAAAGTGTAGAGAATTATAAAGCAAACTATGCAATAATTAAAAGTGTACGGATATCCGATACCTGCACATTAGTTATTACAATAGTAGCGGATCCAGGATTTTAAATAAGGGGCACAACTTTAGAAAAGTGTCGAGCATATATGTGTAACGTTTTAAATGCTATTTAATATCCATTATCTTGCTTTAATAACGGAGGGTGCGTGTGGTTGTGGAGGGTGGGTGGGGGGGGGGGGGGGGGGGGGGTGGTCGGTGGGTGGTAGGTAGCGGGGCTGGATCCGCACTAGCGTTCGAATCTCCATTGCGCATGTCACTTTTGAAACACACAAGCGCGAGCTGCTGACCTTTACATCATTTTATACAATAGCAGAGACATATGTCATATACCACTATTGCATTTCCAATAGCCTCCCTCCATTATAGCCTTTTGGCGTACAACCCTATGAACGGATGAAAAAAACTAACTTTATTTAAAGAACTTAGAGACACTCAAAAATGAACAGCAAATTGGGGTGGGGGTAGTGTAATGCTTTGTGAAAACAAAGTATGCCATATTGCTGCACTATGCATATGCCATTTATAATATGGCTCACTGCAGCAGTTTGTATGGCATACTGCGTCGCAAGGTGTAACGCAGTGCTACATGTGTACTTTTTCATATGGCAAAGTGCAGCAGTGCTCTGTTCATTTTGAGATTAGGGTAACAAAAACTCGTTTATCAATATAAAACAACTTGATAAAACTATATATATCATATGTCGTGTAATAAAACATAAAACAGCCGAAATCTGTGGAAAAACAATTTTACGTGGACATTTGAAAACGTATTCAAAACTCTGTTAAATTGCAGAACTTGAAATAGTAGAATGAATAAAAAGTATTTTCTTGATAATTTAATTGTTTTGTTTGATTTATGCAATTTATTGTGTTCGTAAATGTTGTTTGTTTAATTAGATACGCACTATGCCATGTGGCGTTTTGTCTGGAGTATTTTTCCACATGGCATACTGTGAATCTACACGAGGTCATCGAGTTCGCCTACTATTGCGCTAGCAGTTACAAAATATAATATCTTAACAGTGTGCGACTTATCTTTTTGACAGAACTCCCTGTGGCAAGTTCAACTAAACAACAACTTGCCCTCATAGACTTCAAGTTGCCCTAACCAATTTGAACATTTTATAGGCAGTTTGACATATATATATATATTATTAACATAGATTTTTCATAGAATTTTCGATTTACTCAAAATACAAGATTCTTTAAAATAGCCATTTTGAACATTTCTTAAACACAGTGATCATTACCCTCTAAGATGTTTTATAATGAAAACTTGAACTCTCATATTTATGTGAACAGTTCAACACAATGTTTATTGAGTTAATCTCATAATTCTGGCACAGCGCACACATCTAACAATTCATTGGCAAAAGCGCTCCACTCTAGGACCTGGAAAATCATTTCATAACACAAAAGAAGGCCTAATAGAGGTACATGAACCTCCATTGACCTTCATCCACTTGTACATCATTGTTTTTAACGATGTTGAAGATTGCTATTTTTTAATGAGTCGAAATACCCCCTGGATACCTCAAATCACACATCTAATTATATATTCATATTACATCACTTTTAACCTTGATACTCGTGCCCATAACATGGAAATATGTCTTCTGATTGGTCTAAAATAAAATATGCAAGTGGACCACCATGGTACAGTGAATCAAAAAATGGCGGCGCACATCTGATGAATTCATAGAGATCGACAAAACTGGAGTCTGATATTTGGCTTCTTAAATGTACTGACAGTGATATTCTTGGTAGACATTACAAAAACGATGTTTAATCCTTAACTTTCGATTGCTTAAAAATAAAATGGCACTTTAATTTAATGATAAATTAGGGTCTATATTTATGACCTATTTACAGATATAAACTGGGCATGCGCATTCTAGAATGTATTGTCATCGCTAGGATAAGCCGAACACACGGCACTTGTCGTGCCCTTTAAAGAATCATGTCCTAGCCAAACAAACTCGTTTGACCATTTCGGAAGAAAGACACAGTGTCCCTATCTTCCTTCTCATATCGGATGCGCTTTTTTTCTTTTTTTGGGGCAGCCTATATTGATTGGCAAAAATCTGCCATTTCGATAATAGAGCCTATGCAAAACTGTATACGATTGGACAAGGTAAATTTAATAACCAGTCAGAATCGCGATAACATATTTACAATAAAATTCAATGGAAATTGAACGGAAAGAAACTATATACCAAAAAGGGCCCAAACAGATCGAGATTTTCGGAGCTTGCCCGCCGGGAATGTTACTTTGGCGAGCAACTTGCCCGAAGCATGTTTAGCTCTCACGGGCAAGCGGGCAGATCCTTATTTCGAACACTGTCTAAAATAATTTAATCTATTATTATTATAAGTTATTGCAATATTCATTTTATGGGTCAGTGTGGTGAAGACTGGGATGAAATTAATTAATCTAGGTAGTGACATCAGATTACATATCCGTTTAAAGGAGCTTTCGAAATAACAGTTAAATAAGACTTAAGTCTAGAAATGTGATTGTTAAATTCGGGGTAAACTGACCTTTCCTAGAACAAAATGCAGAAACACTTGATTGTTTACCCCCACAAACGAAGTTTGAGAGAGGGTATCCTTGAGTCACCATGGCGGGCGGTCTGTTGGTCGGTCGGTCGGTCGGTCAGTTGGTCTGTATATCTGTTGCAGCAATTTTGTGGAGCGATATAATTCTACATTTCTATAGATATTGAATTGAAACTTGATATACATGGTTATCATCAAGTGTAGATGTGTCAAAACACTGTATTTAGTATAAACAATATTGTGGAGCGAACTACTTCAACAGTTTTCGAGGTATTGTTTTCAAACTTGGAATACACAATCGACATAAAGTGGAGGTGTGCGTGACATAAATATGGTGCGGCTCAGTTCATGCCTTGCCGAGTTATTGCCTTTGGACTAATCTGAAGTCACTTTATTTTACTTAACCCATATTGCGGAGCAATCTACTTCAACTGTTTTAAAGATTTTGGTTCGAAATTTGGTATACATGATTGACCGCATATGTTAATGTGCGTAACACAGTTTTGGTCTGGTTCGGTTAATGTCATGCAGTTATTGCCTGGGGAACCGATGACGAGTTTTGGGAGACACTTTTGGGGATAAAAAGAGCATATCCTATCAGGGAAAAGGTTTTCGGTCGGGGTTTGCAGTGCCTAAAAGCAGCCACGCCACTAGAAACATTTCTTTTAGGAAACATAAAAATCTAGGCCTAGATCTATTTGGAAATGTGTGGTTTGGCTCATCGGTTCAACTGAAATAAATTTAATTCAGAGCTTACTGGGGCGTGTGAAATAAAAATCGACTGTCACTTAGCAAGGATTATCATTGATACATACTGTATAAGTTTGTAATTATAATGATTGTTTTTCATTTTTTGCGATGTTATCGTAGTATAACACGTCGATGATGGGTCACAAATGTTGTATAAAACCGCTTCGCTGCGCTACGCTACGGTGTACTGTTAGGGCCATGTTAACATCGCATCTTACCATCGACCTAGGTCGATGCTCGATGGTAAGATGCGATGGTCGATGGTAAGATCCGATAGTAAGATGCGATGGTCGATGGTAAGATGCGATGGTCGATGGTAAGATGCGATGGTAAGATGCGATGGTCGATGGTAAGATGCGATGGTAAGATGCGATGGTCGATGGTAAGATGCGATGGACCATCGACCATCGCATCTTACCATCGACCATCGCATCTTACCATCGCATCTTACCATCGACCATCACATCTTACCATCGCATCTTACCATCGACCATCGCATCTTACCATCGCATCTTACCATCGACCATCGCATCTTACCGTCGACCATCGCATCTTACCATCGACTATCGACCATCGACTTATCAATTATCATGCTGATCAAGATCTCACGATTACCGTAGAAAAATGGCTTAGTCAATGGTCGATGATAAGATGCGATGGTCGATGGTAAGATGCGATGGTAAGATGCGATGGTCGATGGTAAGATGCGATGGTAAGTTGCGATGGTCGATGGTAAGATGCGATGGTCGATGGTCCATCGCATCTTACCATCGACCATCGCATCTTACCACCGACCATCGACCTAGGTCGATGGTCGATGGTAAGTTGCGATGGTAACATGGCCCTTACAGTACACCGTACATCGCGGTTTTATACAATTTGTGACCCATCATTGCCGTGTTATACTTCGATAACATCGCAAAAAATGAAAAACAATCCTTAATTAATAATAAAAGTAGAATAACTATAAAAGAAAAATAAAACAGCAGATTTGACACATATTAATATAGTTCTTATTTTAAACAATATTGCAATGACAGTTTGTTTGTATTAAGTCATATCACAGCTTTCTTTGTAAACAAATAAGCAATACCATGTAATGCGAAATGTTTATAGTAGTTCGTGTGTATTGAAATAAGTGTGTAAATTACCCATCTATTATGAGGTCCCGCCTTAATTACGAAATATTGCAGTCTTGAATGTTCATGAACAGTAGTGAAATATGCTTGCTACCGTTCTCGCCCCCTAGCCCCGGGTTGAGCAGAACTCAATATTCATAAAATCAATAGCACACAATTTTAACCATCCCGAAGATGGCATGCATATGGCGGTGGACATGCTTTTTAACTGTCATTATTCCATGTCCAACGGCGTATGGTCCCAGTATATAACACAATTGTATGCCCCGAAGAGCGAAATAAACAAAATGGAATTTAGTTGGGAGCAGCGGTTATGAAGCCTACGCATCACAAATAACAGTCAAAATACTAAATTAAAAAGAAGACAACATATCTTATGGGTGGTTAAACAATACCCAGAGCCTTTATCGGCCGGAGTAGTGGAACCACCGAATCGAAATTTAAGTAAGAAAACATACACATTGAAAATGTACCACCGATATCAAAATATACATATCAGGCTCTGCGATCTCCAAAGATCAAATGAATAACAGTCCCGATTGCAAGCGCGGGGAGACGTATTTTTACTGCCGCCACACTACTCGGACCACGTAAAAAGTCGCTTCTAGGAATATTCGACAGTTATAATTGTTCTCAGTGTTTTAATGTTTTGCAGATTTTAAATAATACATTTTAATAAATATAAACAACATGTCACGGTACTATATCGTGATAACATACATGATAGAAACTTGAAGTTGAACATTTGACGTTTTTGTCACTGACCGTTACAATGCGTTGCTGTCAACCCTTGTATGTTTGTCTCACTGACCGTTACATAGCGTGGCTGTCAACCCTTGTATGTTTTTGTCACTGACCGTTACAAAGCGTTGCTGTCAACCCTTGTATGTTTGTGTCACTGGCCGTTACAAAGCGTTGCTGTCAACCCTTGTATGTTTGTGTCACTGACCGTTACAAAGCGTTGCTGTCAACCCTTGTATGTTTGTGTCACTGACCGTTACAATGCGTTGCTGTCAACCCTTGTATGTTTGTGTCACTGACCGTTACAAAGTATTGCTGTCAACCCTTGTATGTTTGTGGTGTCGCAGACTGCTTCTATCTATCCACGTAATTGTTGTTTGTTTTGAATGCGTGACTTTGGGCGGCTGAGTTACGTGAATGTGACCGTTGTTTTTACTTTTCTTAGTTTTATTACTGAATACGAATATGTGTGTCACGGTTCATAGATATCTGACTGGTGGAATGATGTTACATTGTCCGGCCGGTTAGCTCAGTCGAAAGAGCATCGGAACGGTAGTCCGAAGGTCCCGGGTACGAGCCCCGCTCTGGCTGCACATTTTTTTCTAGCCGTGTGACATGTACAATCATTAACATAAATGACAACTTAATACGTAAATGACAACTTAAAACATATATTGCAAAAGAAGATACAAAAGTCGGATAAAGTTATATTTAAAAAGAAAATGAGCACCATAGACAAAAAATGTGGCATCTTTTTATAGCAAATAAAACAAGAAAATAAATACGATATTGCGGCTCTAATACATCGAGTCTTATAACTGTTACCGTGTATGCTCTAGATTATACATAAGCAATAACACAAGTAGAATCACTATAATATGTTTTAAAACAGATTCAAAACAGATTACACGTATTTCTGATTTCAAACAATACTTCAATGACACGTTGCTTTTTTGCATCAAGTCAAAGCAGAGCTTTTTCATAGAATGCATAATTTTTTATTTTTTTTTACAACAGTTCTGTATTTTGATAAGTTTGTAAATGTCGCATCGTTTGCGTATTAGAAAAGTGAACAGTTATAAATGTTTTCTTAGTATTTAGTTATTTTGCAGCTGTTAAACAGTATACACCTTTTAATAACTTGAAGCATAAACAACATGGCATGGTGCTATATCGTGATAATATACACGAGAAGATCTTACATTTGCAGTTTAAGATTTAACATTTAAAATATTATTATTGCATGTGATCTTTAAATATTTCATTGGGGAGATCAATATCTGAATAACGTTTGTTCTGTGCAAACCGTCTTTTAAATCATGACAGTTAACCGAGAACGCGGAAATTCAGGTTCGAATAACTCCGAATAGTTCTCCTTTGATTTGGAAACTGGTATTTCTGGTGAGTAGCCGATGAGTATGTTAGGTATTCAAAAAAATGTAAAACTTTTTTCCAAAGTCATGTACAATATAGATATAAAAATTGAACAGGAAAAGCAGCATTCAAGGACGACAGTCAACAACAAACACACACAGAAACAAAGAACAAATTTAAAGATGAATAAAAGGCCAAATAAGACATCACAAACACAAAAGGGTTGACAATAGGGCTACCGCTTTGGAACGGTCAGTGGCAAAAAAGGCCGCTGGGGTTTAAACCAGGTTCTAGGGTGCACCAAACATCACATTACCCTTCTGTCAACCCAAGTTTGCCTTAAATCATTTCTTTCTCAAGCATTTAGTCCGTTCTCTTCTGCCAAGAAATCTGAACATTTATTCTTCTGAATATTACTGCTCAGAAAATGAAAACGGAATATTCTCTTGTATAACTTCATCCGTAGGTTCTTCTGATTGTCGGTAATTTGTGTTTTATTTTCTCTTTTACTTAATTTCGGTTTCATAATTATGATATATACAGGTATGGGTTGACTGCTATGTGTTCGTGTCGTCATTGTTTGTCTTCATCAACAATGACTTAATCAAGCGCCGGTATCCTTTCATCAGAACCGGAGCCTTCTGTTTCCATTTCTGTCAGTTTAAGTTTCTTCCTTTTATGTTTACTTGATCTTTTTGTTTTTACTTGTTCATGTTCTTCGTCAAATTGATTTGGTATTTCTTGAAGAGTATGATGACCTTCTATATCATTAACATCGTTGATAGAAGGCATGTCTACTTCTGCAACAGATGCTATGTCTCCCTCCGTGTGATAAATCTGTTTAGGTCCGTTCCTGTTGTTAATGTGCTCACCAACTGGCATTACATGTATGACATTATCTGTGACCTTTTCTGGAGATTTTATATTCAAAATCTTTCTTTCTGACTCAGTACCTTTAGCGGTGACACCGTCAAGAATTTTATGTTCACGTGTCATTGTTTCATCAGTTTCTTTCAGTTTATTAAGTTTTTTCTTTTTATGTTTACGTGATCTTTTTGTTTCAACTTGTTCATGTTCCTCGGCCTCTTGTTCGGGCGTTTCTTGGAAAATATGATCTTCTGAATAGCTAACAACGTTGTTGGATGTTATTCCTATTTCTGAAACATGCTGCATTTTGCCTTCTGTGCGATGTTTCTTTTTACGTTTTTTCCTTTTCTTAATGTGTTCACCATCTTTCATTACATGCATGACAGTAACCTTTTCTGGAATGTCCGCATTCGAAATATTAGTTTCCGAATGAGCACCTACAGTTGTGTCATCCACTTGAATTACAGTTTCAAGTGGAATTGATTCCCTTTCATTTAAATGTTTGTTATGCATTTGATGGAGAGTATGTATTTTTTCAATATGTTTGTCTTCTATTGTGTCTTCATCTGGTTTTGGTTGTTTTTCTGTAATTACTGATGCTTCAACTTTAAATTCGGTTGATCCTATATTCTCTCTAATCATTTCTGTTTCATCATGGGATCTCTCATTCGGTGGATAGTTGTTGATGATAGGTTGGTCGTCTATAGTTTGAGATGCACTGTCCTCCTAAATGTGTATAAAAATCTTTATAAGAACTATTTCTATCATGTTTTAATATTCACTGCGTTTTTAAACACCGTATTCAATGAGCAGCGCACATCAACTTCAAATGCGTTGCGTTAAAAAAAGAGTATGATAATATACCTTTGGAAACGGCCGAGCACGACATACGAAATATTGCAGTCTCGGTTTGATTGAGACTGTTCATGAGCGGTAGTGAAATATGCTAGCTTCCCTCACGCCCTCTTGCCCCGGGTTGAGCAGAACTCAATATTCATAAAAATCAACAGTACAGAATTTTAACGTGATCCATCGCTAATCAGTAAAGTAGCTATACCGCTAACAACAGCCAAATTTAACAACAAATGTACACTGTTTCTAAACCTACTGACGACGAGGTATACATATATATAACTTACACGTTGTGAAAATGCAAACTCTATAGACACTATATAAACGACTTTAACCAGCAAGACCAAACTCCGAAAAAATGAAGCGTCGAAGTAAGAGGTACCAAATCATAATTCATTTTACGCAAATTCAATCACGGGTATTTTAAGAACCCATCAATGAAACCATACGGTTAATCGGCACATATACATTAGTATATGACCTGAACACCTGGACAGAGTTTTGATAAACGGTTTTATAGTGCAGTTTTTGCCGTTATTGGGCGGGTTAGATTTTTTAAATGATCAACGCATACCACCAATGTCGGTAATTTAATTGTATTTCTATTGATGTTATGAATAGTGTGTACCGCTATCTATCACGATATCCAAATAAACTGTTTAAAATCGGACGTAGGTAAACCCTATTTGATGTTTTGTTGAATATCATAATTTTTCTAAAGTAATACTATGGTTGCTATGCTTAAACACGGTTACAAAATGTATCAGGTGCATGCATATTTGATTATATGCATGTACAATACCTGTTTCTCTTCCCTTCCACACGTATGATAGTATATGCAGCAAGCAATGATAGCGGCTATCAGTAGAGCGCGCATACGATGATGATGATCTTATCTGTGGTAAACAACAATGGCATACAATGCTTGTTTTAGTAATAAACATGTACAATATAGTGCAAAACATAAAATGAGTTATATTCATAGTACTTATTTTACTTAAATTAATGTACGCCTTGAATGTACACATAACAGCTTTTCATTGGACTTACAAGTACATACGCATATACAATTCATGCAAAATTATTTATATTATTCTGGTTCTTCATAGTTTTTAGATGTTTTTAGATGTATATTTACAAATATAGTTTTACCTGTACCATTTGTTGTTTTCTGCGTCGTCCCATTTGTCATTTTCTGTGTCGTCGTCGTCGTGGTCGATGATGTTGTTGACCTCGTAACACTACAGTCAGTTGGAATAATGGCTGGACAAGTAATGGTCAGATGTGCCGGTTTATTTGCTAAAATCAGATAAAAAGAAAGCCTTATTTATTTTTATCTAATAAATACTGATATGGGTGATCGTTTGGAAGCAACAAACACAACCAAGAGAAAAAAGTATCGGACTCGGGTTTATGGAGCCTTTTCATGAGAGGTAATGTAAGAAGCAACACCTCTCACACCTCCTAGCACTGGCTTAAGTGGTATTCTACTTCAAAGCTATCTAAGGCATAGAAACATACTGTTTCACGATTGTGTGTTCCGACTTTGGTCTACTAAATTGTGTTAATTTGGAGCCAAACACGGTACATACAATTATATATATATTATGAAAAAGCAGAAGATTCATAAAAACATTCGTAATCGAACTGAATTTCTAAAAGCTTTTATTTAAAACAGATAGAAACACAAATTATAACTATACTATACCTCGAAACCCGAACCAAAAGTTCCCACCTCTGTCCGTGCGATTGTTCTGCAAATTCAGTCTAATATAATTCACGCCCGTGCCTAGAGTATCGAATGTTATCGTGTTATCCGTACATTCCCATCGAAATAACTCTTTATCTTCACTGTTTAACACGGTCAACATTTGGTCACAAGAAACGTTCCTAGAGGGTAAAATAATATGAAAGGAGACATTTGGAAATCGCCGAACACGATAAATATAAAAAATATTGTAGTCTCGGTTTGATTGAGACTATTCGTGAACGGTAGTGAAAACTCCTTGCTACCGTTCACGCCCTCCAGACCCTGGTTGAACAAAACAGAATATTTAAAATGGCAATATTGTTTAGCCATCCTGACGATGGTATGCATATGAGTGTGAACATGGAACCTTCAATGTGGTATTGTCATACCATTCCATGGCCAGCGGCTTTAGTCCCAGTTCTTCACTGCTTTGCTTTGACCTCAACGAGATAGCAATGGGCGAAACAAACAAAATGGAATTCCGTTGGTAGCGGAGGTTTTAAAGCCTGCGTGTCACAAGTAGCAGTCAAAAGACTAATTAAAAAGCAGACAGCATATCCTAAGGGTGATTAAGTAATATTCAGAGCCTTTAAAATAGTTCAAGTAACAAAACAAAGTATTTGAAAGAATGTGATTTGTGTATATAAATATCGGGCTGAGCGATCTCCAGAGATTGGAATGAATAAGTCCTGATTGCAAGCGCGGGGAGACGTTTGACGTAAAAATCTGAAAGGAGAAATTTGGAAATCGCCGACCACGATAAATATAAAAGGTATTGCAGTCTCGGTTTGATTAACACAAAGGGCAATTGCGATCAAACTTAGTATGCGTTTATTATTCATCACCAGTGACATTTTATTATTTGACATATGGCATCTGAAGAAAAACGGCATTAGCTGACTATATGTGTTGGTATATCGTATTTAAGCGTCTCTTTTACAAACACAATTGACTCGGAGCTATTATCTTTATATCAGTGTGTATCATACTTCTTTATTAGACTACCATGGCTACTGCGTATCAAATTTTAATTAACAAAATCCCCACTCTCTCTCTTTCTCCCTCCTAAAAAAATAAATAAACAGTAATTTTTTTTTTTAAAGCCTACTATATATATCTGTAGGATCGTATGATAATGTGATTTTGCAGGTTAAATATCTCTACATGATATTATAGGGACTGTTTCATCTCCCTTTTGGTACGCAGTATTCAGGGCAACTTAAGAGAGCATTCAGTACCCAGGGCCCGGGTTAAAATAGTATTCAGTACTCGGGTTATCCATGTTAAATAGTATTCAGTACTGGGGTCTAAAATGAAGGAGTATTAAGTACTCAGCTCTAAATAAGAGAGTATTCAGTATTATGTCATTTTGCAAACTCGTTTAATAAATGCAATAATGAATGAGTATTCATGTAAGATCGTTTATATATTTATTAAGAAGAACGTCGTCTAAAGAAGTAAACAATGAAAAACAGTCAGCAAACATCAATTAAAACCAAAGGTACTCATAGAATGCCATGAACCTATTTAACAGACCAATGTCTAAAAACACCATGGCCGATAAAACTCTTTAGATCAATATGGGCATTATAGCACAGTTGTTTATCAATCGTTTCGGAAATTATATATTTCAATATTATCTTGGCATCAATCTCATTAAAATCAAATCTTAATTACGCTTTGATACTCTACGCCTCTTTTGTAGCGTTGAGTATCATAACGTGATAAGTTTTTTTTTCTTTTAATGAGATTGTCGTGGTATATATATATATATATGTTTGCTATATCAGCTGGATTAGCGGCGTTTATAACTGACGCATACGATGCATTTGACTTTTGGTTAAAATATTGGGTTCATCTTTGAAATATTGAGAACAACGAATGAATTGATTTTCAATACTTATAGGGACTTGAAACGGTTAGAACTCGTCAGAAATGTTGTCGCCTTTCATATTATTAGCCATATTTTGGCTGCGTTCAGTAACGAATGAACTCGATGTAAATCACAGCCCAACATTCTAAAACATACTCTTGCTGGATATTAGAATAATGTTTGCCATCTATCGTCAGTGCAAGTGTGTCTGGTTAAATGTCCACGCTCTCTAGAATAAGTTATGCCTTTTTATACATGATTTTTACAAAACAGCGGGTATATTAATAACGTCTAGGTAATCCGTACGTACGTAGGTACTTCGCATACTTTGCTTCTATTTATTTTTATAAGCCCTAAGGGACGTATTATGACGTGACCTTGTCCGTCCGTTTGTCCGTCCGTCTGTCTGTCCGTTGAATTTTACTTAACAACTGATTGTGGCTAATAATTTTCAAAGTATAAGGTCTACAACAATGAAACGTTGTACACTTCTTCAGCATGAGCCAATGAATACATCCAATAAAGACTCAAAACTCTATGATTCATATGTTTTAGTTATTCTCCTGTGAATAAAAGGTTTAACATGCCTTTCACAAGCAATTGTGGCTAATAACTTTCAAAGTATTAGGTATACAACAATACAGTTGTGCTGCTCACATCTTCAACATGATCCAATGAATACAGCTTATATGCCTATAACGTACTGATTCATATTATTTTAAATTATTCCCGTTTGAAAAAGGTTTAACCTTGAACTTAACCTTGCCAAAAACGGGCGAAAATACCCCGTTAGGCTGTATACTTGTTGTAATGTTATTTGTTTTGAACGTGTGATATTGTCGACCGTGTTCTGTGAATACTACATTTTCTTTTCGACTTCAGTTCCCTTTTTAAAAAAGAAACTAAGGACAGGGAAAGTAGCATTCAAGGAGGACAGTCAACCGCAAAAGCCGGTTTTCGATCCTGCGGAGACCTCTGGGACGCCAGGGCAACATGTCAATAAGTCGGAAATTTTAACATCATCCATATATCATTGGTATCAATTTGAAGGTCTTTGAAAGAACCTTTAAAGTGATGCCTTTTTTCAATCACTACCAAATGTTTGCCCTAGGGCCAAGGGGCATGTGTCTCTGGGTCAAAATATGGAATTCCATCAACGTATTAAAGTGAAAAGTGTAGGTCTTTGGCGTTACTTTACACTAGTTTGTAATCCTTCTTAGACACCTGAGGTGCCAATGTCCATAGGGTTTAGAAATGACTGGACATCATCAATCCATGTCATCTTGGGTATTCAGTATTTAAGAGATTTAAGAGTAGTTTAAGTTAAGCTGGTTTTCATTCCCTCTGATACTTCAGGAGCGCCAATGTTCCAGGACAAATGGTCAAAGGTGCAAAAAATGAGGAAATTGTGAAATAGGTAGTGATTTCTTTAAGTTAAGCTGGTTTTCAATTCTTCTTAGACTCCTGGGAACCCGTTGCACAGGTCAAATGGTTAGAAAATGTTAAGCTTTTTTAATTTAAGCTTGTTTTCAATCATTTTACCACCTATAAGACTCTGAGAGGGCAAAATGTGAGGTTATAATATAGCGCGCCATCGAGCATTTAGTTATCTCTATAAACTTACACATTGGAATCTATGTTCTACACAACAGTGTCAACGCAGACGTAATAAATTAACAAAATTCATGAAACAAAATTGCAAGTACTCTATTAAATACTGTTTTGTTTTTTATTTATAACTTGATAACTTGATTTACGTATGTATAATTCTGTGGTGTATTATGTATATTTCAAGTACAATAGTCTTAATGAGCAATATTTAAATATATGTGCTATATCTATACAAACAAAGGAGGCTAAAATCTAAAGAGGTATAAAAGTCGAGCAGGAAATGTAGCATTCACAGAACACAGTCAAACAAAAATACGCCTACAAACAAATAACAGTTACAAGGAATAATAAGGAAGCAAAGTATGCGACACCACAAACATAAACGGGTTGATAATTAAATTACATCCTTGGAACGGTCAACGGCATAACGGTCGCTCGCGGGGTTAATCTAAGGTTCTACAGACCACACGCTTACCCTATTGTCATCCCAATAAGACGGGTCAGTATGATAACAGAACTCATCATAAAAAACTAGGCAGCATTAATAGGCAATATAACACAAATATTGTCATAGATTCACTAGTACCAAAACACATACAAATTAGATATAAAAATCGAACAGGAAAAGTAGCATTCAAGGATCACAGTCAACCACAAACACACACAGAAACAAAGAACAACTTTAAAGATTAATAAAATGCCAAATAAGACATCACAAACACAAAAGGGTTGACATTTAGGCTACCACCTTGGAACGGTCAGTGGCAAAAAAGGCCGCTGAGGTTTAAACCAGGCTCTAGGGTGCACCAAACATCACACTTACCCTACTGTCATCCCAATAAAACGGGACAGTGTAAATAAAGAAATCCCCGCAATGAACTATTCTCTAACCAACAAGGCAGCATTAATAGGCAATATAAGTAAAACATAAAGATGCTCGTGTATATATAAATAAAAAAGAACAATAGCACAGAAAGTCACAAAGAAGGTACTCAATGACTTGGCAGAAACCAGAGTAACAAGAATATAAACCATTAAGGGCACGACAAGACAGGATTGGAGACAAACGTAACACTGTATCAAGTTCGCTGGATTATGTATTCGCTGGTTTTTATGTAGGTCAAATATCTTTAAACAGATAAAGAAAGTAAATGATTTACAAGTTATTTAACCTTATTGATAGTGTCTTAGTATGACAGATATGTAGTTTCGTAAGTGCGTTAGATATATACAAAACAAATACGTTATCGTATAACCGTCTCCTATCAGTTTTATGGCAGAAAAAAACCCTCATCCAAATAAAGATATGATTCATAAATCCGTCTAGGGAGTAAGTACTTATAGCAGATAATGAAATAGAATAAACAATGGATCACAACTACATCCATAAATACTGTAAACTCAGTTTATTAAAAAAAACACTATTAAATAATATTTGAAGAACGCTATGTTTTAAAAAGTAATACTCCAACATGAGTGGGTCATTTAGACACAGATGTCTACTTGGCATACTGATATTATAATCAAATGGGCTCTACAAAATTTTGACAATGTTGACATCGAACTGAAAGCTGATACTCGTATATAGCTAGGTTTATGAAATGAAGCAAATAAAATACATGAAATGTATAAAATACATAAAATGTATAAAATACATTTAAAAAATTATTACTATTACTAGAATTTATTACATGTCGAATTATTGGTAAAAGACCATTCATTCACTCTATGATTTTTCGAAGAAAGAAATTCATAATCGCATATATGTGTTAAATAAGTCTGGAGGGAATTATATATTTTATTATATAAACGCGAATGTGGTACGAACTATATCGTTAGTGTTATTCAATAAAAAAAATCAATCCTCCGTTGATTTTCGAAGTTTAGCAAATTATGTTTACGATTTGAACGTCCCGTTCTTCTTGTGTGTTTGAACAACATTTTTTTATTAAGGTCAGTCTGGATACGAATTTGGGTCACATATATGTGTAACAGACAACGGCATGAGTACGAGACATATAATCCTGCACTTATCAGCACTGAACTCACGTGTTTCCGGTCAGTTCTCTCTGTATGGTGATCATCTCAATAGATGCATTGCAGTCATCCGTCGCAACAGAGCAGGAACAGTCGATTACGTTTGGGATGTTATCCTCTTGGAACCCAGCGTTCCACAAATACACCATTGTATTTTCTGCAGTCTTTAAAACAGGGCTACCGCACATCTCCAGTATGCTATCCTCTATCATAGTACATGTAAATAAATTTGAAGCAGTGCGTTTACATGTTCATGATGTTGGAAGAAACATGAAGACATTATGTTGTCGTTATCGTTGCTGGTGAGTATAAAATACACTTATAATAGTTTTAAGTTTTCAAGTTCCAAATAGGTCATGGCCATTCGAAAGAATTCGTGCAAGTTTTATCAGTCGATTCTCGAAACTAACGAATAAAGCAGAAAGCTTTGATTGTGACCCAGGAGCTATTTTATATAAGGGGAACGGAGTGGGGCGCAACTTTTGAATATATCTTGAAAACCAACATAATGTTCTTCGTCATCATGATCAATATAATCAGTAAATATGTATTTTAAGTGTTCCAAACTGTGCACTTTATTGGTGTTTTGCGCCATTTAATTGAAAGGCTGGTTGTTGGTGGGAAGAGGAGGTGGTGGGGAGGGGGAGGAGTTTGGGAGTGAACTTTAATGGGCATGTTGAAAAGTAGCATAGTGAAGTCATTGCGACACGTTGAAATACGGTTTTTACAGAGAGCTAGGGCGTTCATTACTTACAGAACTTTGGATTGGGCAGACAATTTATATCTTACCTCCAATGCAGTAATACTCCATAAACATGTAGTCTGTGTAGGGTGGGTAATTCGACGTCTCGGGGCATCTTCCAGAAGTTGCATAACGTTCAGCATTCTTCTTGCATGTTTGTTTGCCGTTACAGTCGTGGTGGTAGTTAAGAGTATACGATGTATCGAACACGAACATACAGTCTGCCATGAAATCAGGGATACAGCATAAGGTATGATTGTAAATATTTGTACCGTTACATAAACCTGCATGTTTCGCACCTACAGATATATCACCAATTGCGATTCTACCGGCACTACAAGACAGCGATAGTTCACTACCATAGCATCCAGAATTCGATGTGTTCTTTGGCTCTGACAAATAGCAGTCTACTGTAAAATAAATAAAACATATAATTGCACTTTTCTTCTTCTTCTTCTTCTTCTTCTTCTTCTTCTTCTTCTTCTTCATCTTCTTCTTCAGTTTATTGACTCCCTTTTATACTTAGTGACGTATTTGATGGACTGATAAAATGTTCAACTTACTTATAAAGCGTAAGGCCGGTGTAAGGAAAACATCGATTTCGCTATGTAGTAAAATGAGCCCCGCTGCTGTAAAATGTTGACAATGTACGTAAAATGATGATGCCAGAAGGGGGCCAGTTTATTACAGTAGAATAGTAGTAGAATGACAATTAGATATAACGAGTATTGCATTTTTTTTTCTGTTTTTATATATGCAGATAAGCCAGTTGAGCATATTTTTTCAAAATAAAAAAATTCAAACAGCCAATGGTGCTATTTTTGTACACAGTTTTTGTGAGTATGAGTACCAAGATGAGTACCGATTTCGGTGCCTTTTTTAATTTTTCTAACATAGCACGCCTATCATCAAATGCATATACACGTACCCAATAAATGTACCTAGTACATACTTATCATCACAATTAAAAGACAAACTTAAAGTGTGATCTGAAAATAAACCTTTCCGATAGTCCACCAAGTTATCGAGAAGGGTGATTTTCAGACATTGATTCTAAGTAACGCCCAGATCGGTGCAAAGAAATGCCTGTCACACGACCGTCAAATTCATGGTTATCTTAAAGGGACTATGCTCTTTTTGGTAACGAATATGTATGCATACACATAGACATGGATGATATTTAGGCTATTGAAGGGTATTCAAAAATAGGTTTATTGGCATGTGAATCTTAGTTTCAGTTGTATCCAATAATAACATGTTTTATGTCTAGCTTACTTTGTAAACAATGGATTGTTTACGTTTTTCCAAAACAAATAGTCATGTTTTCGTAAGATAAATAGACATTTTACAAATATTTCTACATAAATAGCTATATGTTCATGACATGTTTTATTTTTTATACAATTATTCTTGTTTAGGTGTACGCATACATGTACTCTACCGTGAAGAGCACAGCCCCTTTAATCGGAGGGTAGCATCAAAAAGAAAGTTTCAAGGCGGAATCCGTTGATATATAATACCGTTACTCTTAAGTTTGATGGAAAATGAAGTCAACATTTAGGATTATTGTGACGCATGAGTCTATTAGTCAATAACTATTAGCGTCACTTTTCCAGCAATTATCGTCACTGAGTACGTAACGCTTAAAAGTGTATGTATCTATGCCGATATTTATATAAATATATACATGTGTACATGTATACATACGGTTATCTACGAAACACGGAAGGGCATGTGTGAACAAATATTTCGAGATAATATTAATTAAGTGCCCACAAGATCATTTGCCACTTGTTGTAGTGATACCGATCCTCATTGAGTATAGATATGCTCTCCACATCTAGAATCTATGTAACCTCCCAACTGAGTATTGATACCCCTCTTTGAGTATTGAATTGATAACCCCTCCCCCATTGAGTAGTGATACCCTCCCAACTTAGTATTGATACCCCCTTCCACATTCAGTATATATAACACCTCTCCATTGAGTATTGATACAAGTTCCCGTTCCATATTGAGTATTGAAGGGGTATCAATACTCGGTGGAGAGATATTTTATATGTACTCAATGTGGAAGGGGTATAAATACTTAACGGGGAGAGTATCAATACTCAGTGTGGTGGTGGTATCAATCCTCAAGGGGAAGGGGTATCAAAACTGAATGGGGAGGGAGTATCGATACTTATTGATACTGAATGTGGAGTTAGTATCAATTCTCAATAGTGAGGGCATCAATACTCGGTATATTTTATATGTACTCAATGTGGAAGGGGTATCATTACTTAACGGGGAGAGTATCAATACTCAGTTTGGTGGTGTTATCAATACTCAATGGGAAGGGGTATCAAAACTCAATAATGTGGTGTATTAATACTCAATATGAACGGGTATCAATACTCAATGAGTAGGAGTTATCAAAACTCAATGGGGAGGGAGTATCGATACTTATCGATACTGAATGTGGAGTTAGTATCAATACGCAGTAGCGAAGGCATATATATATTCATTGGGTATGGTGTATCAAAACTCAGTCGAGAGTAGGTATCAATATTCAATGAGGAAGGCGTATCAATGCTGAATCGGGAGAGGGTATAAATACTCACTGAGGAGGGCGTATCAATACTAAATCGGGAGGGGTATCACAACTCAGTCGGGAGGGCTTATCAAGACTTATTCGACAGTGGGTATCAATATTCAGTGAGGATGTGGTATTAATACTCAATCGGGAGAAGATATCAATACTCAATGTGAAGGGAGTATCAATACTCAATAGAGAGGGGTTCTAGTATAAATACCCAATGCGGAGGAGGAATCAATACGCATTGGGTAGGGGTATAAATACTCAATGGGGAGTGGGTATTAATACCAAAGATGGCGTTCAGGTCACCGATTGGCTAATGTCTAACCATGGGATAAAGCAAACCGCGAAAAGTTCTTTCCTTGAACCATTCATATATAAAACAAGAGAGAAACGCCTGGTGGCGTTAAAGCCGGGTTTTCCAAAATGTGAAAGATGAGTGCCTGTGTGTTTGGTGAATCAATTAAATATAGCTTTTCAAGATAGATTGTTTTTCGAGAGTACGAGGAAGCTTAAATGTTGAAAACATAGTTTTCATTTTCACCGCATGATGTTGATACATGTCAGCAGCTTACTGTCCAAGTTATATAATAATTGCACATGGCAATGCTGAGATATAAAAAATAATTGGACATGGCAATGCTGAGATATAAAAATAATTTGATGCTCGTGTAATAAGTTAAAATGGTTAACATAACATATATTTTGGAGAAATTAGGTCACTGTGACCTAGTTTTCAGGGTATGGTCAGTGCTTGATGAGAGACGGTGTTGTTAAAACTTGAAGAGATCGGACATGGTGATGCTGAGATATAACAAAAAAATAATTCCCCGCTCAAACTTAAACAAAAGGTTAACGTAACGCATCATTTGGAGAAAGTAGGTCATGGTGACCTAGTTTCAGAGTATGGTCAGTGTTTGACGAGAGGAACGTGCTGTTAAAGTTTGATGAAGATCGGATATTGTAATGCTGAGATATAACACAAACTTAATTCCCCGCCCGCCAAAACTTAAACAAGACGGTTAACGTAAAGCATATGTTGGAGAAAGTAGGTCATAGTAACCTTGTTTTCAGGGTGTGGTCAGTGACTGATGAGAGGAAGGTGATGTTAAAGTTTGATGAAGGTCGGACATGGTAATGCTGAGATATAATAAAAACGTAATTCCTACCCACCACCGGCCCAAACTCGCTTTCTACTTGGAAAAAGTCAATTCTTAATATTATAGATACACGTATTAACTTTTATAATGCTAACCCATCTTTACTTCCTCCGAGACATAGGTTTTCATTTCGTAATTTAAAATCGGTAATTCGGGAATTTCATAATAAATTTGTTTTAGTTCCTGCAGATAAAGCAGCTAATAATGTAATTATATGACGCCTACATTACGTCAATGTTTTATCTCTGGAACTCGGCAGCACCAATTCGTATACTCCAGTTAATTCTACTGAGGATGATGTTGTTTCCGCACATATCACTCGGTGCACTACTTTCAAGGCTGGTGTAAACGAAAAGTAAAATAAACTGCCTACTATGTACTGGATTCCTAAATTACATAAAAATCCGTATAAGGCTCGCTTTATTTCGAATTCTAGTGCCTGCACTACAACAAACATCTCCAAACTTTTAACTTTTGAACTTCAGCTTAACAAAGCTAATATATCTGATAATAACGCTTCCTTTCTTGATTTAGATCTCTCGATTGAAAATGGTGAAATAATTAGAAAAATCTATGACAAGAGAAATGATTTTAATTTTGACATTGTTAATTATCCCCCACTTGGATAGGGATGTTCCCCGAGCAACTTCTTATGGGGTGTATGTGTCTCAACTTATTCGTTTCGTAAAACCTTTGCAAAATTTTATTATCGTAACCCTAATCTTCTTTCCAAATATAAAAGTAATTTAAGGACTCTTCTGCAACAAGGACTATCACAACCTGACTTCTATGGTGATGTGATTTATAAACTTCGTAAGATTCTTGGTCATGATCACTTTCATACTATCTTTGTTAAACTTGTTAAAAAGTTTATCAAAAGAGGTTATGACCCTATCATTTTGCAACGTACTGCATGCTTGGTGGTGGACCCTTTTACAGTTCGCCACTATGCTTTCCTCTTTAATTGTACGATGACCGGACAGGCTGTGACCCTATGATGACGCCTACCTAAAGCCCATTGGGACGGTGGCGTTTGATGTTTGTCTATGATCTTTTTTGTCGTGCCCTTAATGGTGTATTCTCTTGTTGCTCTGGCTTCTGCTAAGTCATTGAGTACCTTCATTGTGGCTAATCTAGGCTATTGTTTTTTGTATTATATTTACACGAGCATATTTGTGTTTTACTTATATTCCTATTGATGCTGCCTTGTTGGTTAGAGATTAGATTATGGCGGGGATTTCTTTATTAACACTGTCCTGTTTTATAATTAAAATTATACAGTAGGGTAAGTATGAGGTTTGGTGCACCCTAGAACCGGTTTAAACCCCCAGTGGCCTACTTTGTCACTGACCGTTCCAAGACGGTAGCCAATAGTATTGTCAACCCTTTTGTGTTTGTGATGTCGTTTGCATTTAATATTACTTTTGCCTTCTTGTTTGTCTGTTTGTGTGTTTGTTTCTGTGTTTTGTGGTTGACTGTCCTCCTTGAATGCGACTTTCCATGTACGATCTTTTTATATTTCTTTAAACTAAAAGGTTAACGTAACGCATATTTTGGAGAAAGTAGGTCTTAGTGACCTAGTTTTCTTGGTATGATCACTGCTGGTGAGAGGAAGGTGCTGTTAAAGTTTGATGAAGATCGGACATGGTAATGCTGAGATTTATAGAAAACACAAAATGGTGACGCCCGCCCTCCGCCGCGGCCTCCGCCCGCCGGTTTTCGCCAATCTATAAGCCAGGCTTCCACGATTGAGAAAATTATTACCAGGTTGTCATTCTAGAACATAGAATTTTGACCGGGGGTCATTTTACTACATACCAAAATAATTAATTTATGGGGGTCGATTTATTTCCTTACACTAGCAGTCATTGAATATATATATGATTTTCGTGATTAAATATAAAAACGAACATAAATAGTAAAACTGAGCCGCATAAAGCCTTGATAGAGAGAACCTCACACACATTGCACTAAAGTCTACAAAAAGTCGTAAATATGGCATAAATTTATTATTAAAAATGGCAAGATGTATTCTTAATTAGAAAGGGAAATCAATAAGAACAATTAAGAAACCATGACGCATTTGGATATTCGACAGTGTGTATTCATACTCTTGATGTTCCATGGCCGTGATATGGACATCCAAACATCCCGTTTTCAAAAACGTGTTTTACACTTTACAGATTGAACGTTTTTAAACCAAAATTAATTTCTTGAAATATAACTGAAAATCTGTAAATTCCTGAGATTAACTGAGTGTATCCTTTAAGTTAAACAAAATCCATGTAATGTCGCCACCAAATAAACTACTATTACAGTGTGAAAGGACGTAACTATACGATGTCGTTTTACCGGGTTTTGAATGAACACACATTAGACAATTTTATAATTTAGCACTTTTTACCATAACTATCATAATTTTATATTCTGAAAGACGCCGCATGCATACACAAGATAATACTGTGCTATAATACAGTTTACAATTGCAATATACTTACCAAAACTGTTTCCGTAATACAGAATAAGAAAAGCAAACACACTTGTCTTCGTTTCCATTTTAGTCGTGTAATATGACTAAACAAATACATGAAATTGTAACCTGTAGGCTCACATGCAACAATAATCCAAACTATTTGTTGACAATGACAATAAAAAACAATCGTTTAATGAAAGTATTCTTTGAAATAACTACTTTAACCTGTTTTATATTCTAGTACAATGCTGATGTGTATATTTTCGTCGCTATGAAGTATCATATCATACATGTTTGTACTGCAATCATTGTCGACGTGTATGGGTATTATAACAAATCAGTTAAATTTTAATATATGAGACGTTATAAACAATACAGAGAACGTTGTCGACAAAATCGTAAAGATAATTTATTGGTGTCGTGCTCATTTAAGACTTTAGTTTTTATCATCAACGGAACCGATTTTAAAATGGTAGTTGTACTATTCTCAAACACGTTTATTTAAAACAGCTTAACAGCTAAAAATGTGTGAAAGACATGTATCAACATTTCACAGCAAATAACAGGATAATTATGGTATATATAAATTGACACACACACACACACACACACACACACACACCTTTTATCATGTATTCAATCAAATGAACACTAAAAATAAAACTAATTAATGCTTTATTTGTATTACAGCTTCCTTTTATAAACCCGGATTATGCTTTTAGAGTGGCGGAACACTCAAAGCAGCCGCTGGTTTGAGGAAAATGGATCTTCGGTATATGTCCTACAGAAATAACCAAGGGAAAGCGCTCCGGCTAACTGCATTCAGTTAAGAGTGGGTGTTACATCCCCTGTTCTAACATACTTCTAAACAGTCCATGAATGACGTTTTGTCTAGCATTTTAATATCTAGATAGTTCACTTCATTAAGTTCCTTTATACCAAACGGGACGAGATCGTACTTACTTTTAAATAATTCAGGCATTATTGCTATAGCGTGACTATGAAATGAACACTCTATTTTATCACTATTCGGGTATTACGTTATATGAATTATGTCGAGTCCTTTATAACGATTTAAGTTTGGTAAAGCAGTTCGTGAGAAATGATGGATGAACTCAGTGCAAGCTTTTCGTGTTATACGCATCTATCTACCGACTCTGCAAATACCACAATGGCCTCGTTTTCGATGAAGGTTTTACACGCATTTTGCATCACTGATTAATTTAATGATCTAATTTTTTTACCAAAGCACTTCATGAGAAATGATGAATGAATTCAATGTAAGTTTTTCGCATTATACGTATATATCTACCGACGCTGCACATATCACGACGGCCTCATTTCCGAGGAAGGGTTTGCACGCATTTTTTTATTTTAAACAAAGGGGACATGCACATGGTATGGTCCCTCCTGACCACGGGAAAGACAGCGAATGATGTCATAGTTTCACACCTTGCCCGAATAAGGTATTGAGGGAATGCGTATAAAACTCCTGGGATGTGATCCCCACCGGTAATCAAACGGGGGATACTCTGAATTGAGATTAAATTGAATTGAAATGGGATTTAAGGCGTACCAAACATGAAATGTTATATGGCACCTAACAGGAATAAACATCCCAGGCTCATCCTCCATTTACATCAAGATAAAATATGGAGAATGGGCCTAGAACCTTCTTACCTGCAGAACTGCAGAGTTGCTGCAAATTCTATAATAGACACTCCAATTACGATGGAGCCATGTTTCCACGTTTGCTTACTCCGTGTTATGATAAATACATTGAATGAGCATGATAAAAAATGACAAAATGAATTGAATGGGGGTGGGGGTATGTTCTACCTCTCTGCATGGTACGATGTGTTTATGAGATTGCAGCGGTTGTATTCTACCCCGGCACCCCCGGGGTGACAAGTATGGTAACGATTCGGTCGAACTCTGTGTAGATCATATACGGGATACTTGTCAACTGAATCCTATTAGTGGTAATTGTTGTTTTTAAACCAGATAAGTACATTGATATAAAAAGTTTTGAAAAATCTGATTGAACATCTATGCTTACTATAAACAATGAAGTATTTCAATTTTGGGTTTTGGTTCTGGAGTTGGAGGTGCCACGCCCTTGGTTTACTTTCTTATAATCTATTCTATATGTTTATGTAGTGAATGCCTGTTGTTTATTTTCGGTGTAAAGGTTTATTTAATGTATGTAAATGGTTAAAATGTATATTATAGAACCTTTTGATACGGCCTGGAATCTGATAATGAGGGTCCTCCATGGGTTTTGGGGAACCAGGGAACATGACCATTTGTTTTCGGGGAACAAAGGAACATTGTCTGTTATTGGTAATATTTTTGGGCAACAAGGGAACATTGGAAAACATGTTAGGGGAACAAAGCAAAATCTTTTTGGGGAACAAGGGAATATTGGGTCATATTTTAAGGGGGAAAGGAAACATGGACCGCCACCCCCTTCCCCTCCACCTGAGAGGGCGTCGATCTGAGTTACATCGAAGTTAATTTTTGTTCTAGCATAAAACAGAAATCGATCGCGAGCGGTACGCTAAAATGGATTATACACGCTCGAACCTCTGGCACGTAATACTATGGTCTCCATGAAAATGGCGTCATTTTCCATATTTGTAATACGTAAACACGCGATTCGTTTACATAGTTCGTTTACATATAGGCCGACTTGCGACATATACTACATCACATGAAAGGATATAATAATTCAGAGGAATAATGAGAACTGTTTCATATGAAAATCACATCAAGTTCATAGCAGACTCATATGAGTTGTATGTGTGACAACACCGGAAGTATATTGCCATTTAAACAAGTGTTCAGATGCCGTTTAATAAAACAAGCAAAACAAGAGTTAAATCCCTTTTGAAAATCCCATAATATGTATAGAGATAAATTAAGAAAAAATGATTATAATATTTAGAGATAAATTATTGTTTTTTTCTTCTTCTACTATATCTAAAGCATGGCGGTGTTGCAATAAAAACAAACTTTTAAACATAAAAGTATTGTAATATGCATGTCTTAAACAGAGAAAACTAACTACAACAAAATGTAACAAAGACAATTGTAAATGCCCTTATGTAAGAAATAAGAAAATTGATAATCACACATGTAACTATCTCTAAAAGATTATCTAATTAAAACATCGAATCATGACGTCATTAATCGTAAAAGACCTTGGCACCTTTTGCTGAGAAAGTTCAACAAAGCGCAAACTTTTCTTTTAAAACATATACAAACATTTTTTAAAAGAAATAGTAATACATACATTTTTAATTAATAGTTCGTTCAAATAACTCGAAAACAGCCCCGTTACTGTTTTCACTTTTATCTGTTGCATATTTGTATAAACAAAAACACGCCGGATCTCGTGCATTACGAGTATTTCTTTATAATGGTTGAATAAACTCCATCTAACAATAAATAATGCCACACTTCAACATTAATTAGTACAATATGCAAGATACAATCGCACCTGTGAATTAAGTATGAACACAATGAAAATCAATGAATGCCCGCAATCTCAGACAATCTCACCTGTGAATTAAGTATGAACACAATGAAAATCAATGAATACTGGCAATCTCAGAACGATTCTATGAAAGAGACGTTCTTTATGCGAGCTACGAGGGGCCTATATAATTAAACTGAAATGATATCCATCCTTTGTTTTGCGATTAAATATTAAACAATATCCACATCACTCTTCACGTCACACTTAACATGATAAATAAACACTACAATCTGGATGAATTGTTGATGTCAACACAGATACAAATGAAAACCCTCAATATGCACTTCAGTTTCAAATGAAATGTGCAAATCACATGTTAGCTTCGGTTTATTTATTGTTTATGAACATAAATAGTCTATAAAACTCGAAGACAATGTTGATTTGTATTGTTAAATAATAAATAATAATGTAGATGGGGTTTATGTGGCTATCACTGATACAGATAATTCAAATTAAGTTCACTTCGATCAAAAATCAAAACATGTATAAGAGCCTTAACCAGAACCAAATTGTTTCATTAACAATAATTAAATTGTACAACTCATGGGGCTAGTTTAGAGCATATGCACATTAAACATGAAAAAACTGAAGCACATTCTCATGGTTTTATTCTTATTTGGATTGACACCCTTAATTCACACATAATTTACCCATAATTCACCGATAATTTACACGTAATTCACCCACAATTCACCCATAATTATGCCTGGTCGCCTCCAGTCCCTTTAAAATAAAACCCTGTCATAGATACGACTATGTACACCTGGATCTTTATAAGTAGAATATATACTTGACATAAATTGAGTAAATCTCTTTACATCGCACATCATTCTGCAATCTTTTTTAAATATAAATGAGTATCTGCACATCTGCTCATGCAAACGGAGTAGGCAATAGTGTGATAGTATATTGACAGTGTGGTAGTGATAAGTAAAGGTATAATACCGTGGTAGTGATAAGTAAAGGTCTAATACCATGGTAGTGATTAGTAAAGGTCTAATACCGTGGTAGTGATTAGTAAAGGTATAATACCGTGGTAGTGATAAGTAAAGGTGTAATACCGTGGTAGTGATAAGTAAAGGTATAATACCGTGGTAATGATTCGTAAAGGTATAATACCGTGGTAGTGATAAGTAAAGGTCTAATACCGTGGTAGTGATAAGTAAAGGTCTAATACCGTGGTAATGATTCGTAAAGGTATAATACCGTGGTAGTGATAAGTAAAGGTCTAATACCGTGGTAGTGATAAGTAAAGGTCTAATACCGTGGTAATGATTCGTAAAGGTGTAATACCGTGGTAGTGATAAGTAAAGGTCTAATACCGTGGTAGTGATTAGTAAAGGTATAATACCGTGGTAGTGATAAGTAAAGGTATAATACCGTGGTAGTGATAAGTAAAGGTATAATACCGTGGTAGTGATTAGTAAAGGTCTAATACCGTGGTAGTGATAAGTAAAGGTCTAATACCGTGGTAGTGATAAGTAAAGGTCTAATACCGTGGTAGTGATAAGGAAAAGTTTAATACCGCGGTAGTGATAAGTAAAGGTTTAATACCGTGGTAGTGATAAGTAAAGGTTTAATACCGGGGTAGTGATAAGTAAAGGTTTTATACCGTGGTAGTGATAAGTAAAGGTTTAATACCGCGGTAGTGATAAGTAAAGGTTTAATACCGTGGTAGTGATAAGTAAAGGTTTAATACCGTGGTAGTGATAAGTAAAGGTTTAATACCGTGGTAGTGATAAGTAAAGGTGTAATACCGTGGTAGTGATAAGTAAAGGTTTAATACCAGTAAAACCAGTTTAAGGAGCATTCGTAAAATCGGATATAACCTGTTTAATTTAGGTTTTGATGGGGGTACTTTTATTTACAGTGGCTTGTTAATATGGGTGCTGAAGACAAGGCAACAGCGAGGTTGTGTACACATTAGATCGATTTAAGGTAACTAGTAGGCCGTATTGCTTGACCAGTCCAAGTCGGTAACCCTTATCACCACTTTTTAGGTCATCACCACTTTGTATGTTGTGTATTGTCCTGTGCCTTAACGTTTTAATTTACTCATCTGTTTGGGTAGGACAATTGTTCTGGTTTGTTTGTGTACATACTCAACTCCAGATAGTATTGATTGTGCATTATATCAAAACGATATACTATATGTGCCACTGTAATAAATAAATAAATACTACTAATACATGCATATTTTATCATTAATTTCAAGTCATATGCTTTACTGTTACAACTCTTGGTATATCGAGGTGTGACTGCAAACCAGTGTAACTATATATAAATAAAAAACCACATACAATCGTTTCGCATTGAGCCCTCGATATATGTTTGTTTGTTTGTATGATGTTTCACGTCATTTTCAACAAATGTCAGGTTATGTATGACGGTCGATTTTTTGTGGTGGAGGCAGACCACCCACTTTTCCTGGGTAGAACCAGTACTGTCAACGCTAAACACAAATGCCGAGAAACAGTACATACCTCTCAGTTTCGATAAACTCTAAATTGTCCCGTCTTTATAAATATGGCGAATTACCGGTAAATGTGTGCGGTACAATTTGAAAATGATCGATATAAAACTATTGACTTTCTATCATTTTTAAATGGTTCTTTCCCAGACTGGCGCTCATCACTTGATGTTAATGAAAGTAGACATAAAAGTCGAACAGGTGAACTCCCCTATCGTCGTTTGTAAGTTTGTCCTTTCGTCTGTTTATCTCAATCGTTTGTTATTTTCCTTTCTGCGAATAGACTTTAACATGTTTGCTGACCCGTGAATTGCTTTATATCTTGTTTTTTTTTCTTTTCTATTTTGCTCGTAGTTTGTGTCTCCAGTTATATTCTACTTCTTAGATATTTTCAAATGTGGGTCAACCTCGTTTTTTATTTTTTCAGCACCAGTGTTGTCATTGCTTTATTTTTCATTTTCAGCAAAAGTGACGGGTTTCAGTGCTTATTCAGTTGGAGTTGCTACCGTTTCATCAGCAACCGAGCCTTCTTTTTCAGTTTCTTTCAGATGCTTTTCTTCTTTTTATGTGTTCGTGATTGTTTTGCTTCAACTGGTTTGTGCCTTTCTTGAAACACCATCTGCATCGCTAACAGTGTTGACTGAATGCATTTCTGCTCCTGCTACAGGCTTTATTTCGTATTCTGTGTAATAATTTTTCTTATGCCATTTCTTTTTCTTAATGTCTTCAACAAGCGGCATTACATGTACGATATTAGCTGTTGTCATTGTTTTATCGTAAAGGGGACCTTCATGCTCAGTGTTTTTACGCTTAGTTTTCTTCTTTTTATGTATACGTGATCTTTTTGTTTCAACTTGATCATGTTTCATCTGTACTTCTGTATGCATTTCTTGAAAAAGATGATGATATACATCGCTAACAGCGTTGACAGAAGGAAATCCATTCCCGTAACAGGCGCTATTTCGTCTTCCGTGTGTGATATTTCTTCTTCTGACGCCTTTTCTTTTTCTTAAAACCAACCGGACTTACAGGCATGGCATCAGCAGTGACCAGTTCGGATATTTCTGCATAGAGTTCCTATAGCTGGGTCATCAACTTGGATATTATTTTTAAGTTTAATTATTTCCTCTGCTACTTCTTTATTCATTTGATAGGTAGAATATATGTTTTCAATCTGTTTGTCTTCGTCAATTATTTTTACATCTGCTTTATATTTTCTTCTGTAATTACTGGTGCTTTTTCTTTAAAATCTGGTGTTTTCATGTTCTCGTCAATCACCTTTGTATCGTGATGAAATCTCTCATTCGCTGGATGTTCGTCAATGATAGATTGTTCATCTTTTGTTTCTGATGTACCGTCATCCTGAAAGTGTAAATCGTATTTGTGAAAAGTGTTTTTTTTATATACTACAACTATCTGTTTTAACACCGTGTATTATACATATATACTGAGCAAAAATAGAAACGTCCCCAAATTTACCCATAGATTTAGACACAATGAAATTATATTGTATTTAATATTATATGCCAATAGCTTTGTTAAAGCCAGCACTGTCATGAAAACAATTTTCTTTGAATCAAACTTGTGGGCAAAGTTATTCCCCTTGATTTGGTTTAAACAGCATTTCCGGGTCTTGTGGTTAATATTTTGAGTTAACACAGTTGTGTTTTATTGAAATAAACAGAGAATTACCACATCACCACAAAAACAGAAAAAGACGCTAATCTTTTCACTCTTGTTTTAAACAGCACTGCTGATCTTTTCACTCATTTTGGCGCCATACAGCTTTCAAGAAGGAATGTTTTCAAATAACCTCCCTTTATAATAAAAATATAGCGATTTCGCAGTTTGAATAAAACATGTTTTAGCAGCAACAGACAAACTTTGGGTTTTGATGATTATTAATATAAGAGTGATAAGTATAAAATGATGAAATTGTATCTAGATTGGTGTACAAAGTGTAACAAAGTCAACCCTATGCAAATCACAGCTTAAAAGAGGGACGTTTCTATTTTTGCTGAGTATATATGGTCTCCGTATAAACATATTCAATGCGTCGCGTTGACAATGTCTGCGTATTATCGGTTAACGTTAATTGAACCACGGAAACCACTGAAGTAAATAAATCGTAAAACTACATTTTTTTCTTCATTTATTAAAATTGTGTAATCTGTGTCGGTATGGAGTTAAATCCAGTCAAAAAGCTCAGATGATTTTTTCCAAATTGAAATGTAACATGTTAAAGTGAAAATTAACATGTGTAAGTCGGATTAAAGTAAAGAAAGTAAGTAAATTGATATGTTTGAACTACCAAAAACATAAGCACCAGTTACATATGTGTTTGTTTGTATATTAAATGCAATGTGTTAGGGACCGACCATTTTAATTTCTGGGGTTTATGGCGGTGTCCTGTGATATTTCCTGAAAAAATATTCCGGAAGTTTATCGAAATCTCCAGTTGAAATAAGGATAGTTTTCATGGTAGTAATAAATGGGATGTTCATAGATCTTGGTAGTAATACATGTGGTATACATTAGTCGTGGTATTTATAAATGTGATAAATGTGGTATACACTGGCAATGGTGGTGGTAAATGTGTTGTATAAAGTGGTCATAGTAGTAATTTGGTATACATTGGTCATGATAGTAATGAATGTGATATTCATATAAAGTCATGGTTATAATTAATGTGGTATACATAAGTCATGGTTGTAATAAGGCCATTATTTGTTGATAATTCGTTTTACGAACCTCCTACGACAAAACGAAATTAGGTATTTTATTTTTTCCGTAGGAAATTTGATAGGTTATTGATTTTTTACCTCCTCCCAGATTTTAATAGAACATTTCATTCACTTCCTTTCAAATAAAATAATTAAACTATGCTTTACCAAATTATTATTTTTATTGTATTCCCTTCATCCTACAGCCATTCTCTGTCTTGATGGTTCGTAAAACAAATAATAATAAATAATGGCCTAAATGTGATATACATTTGATCATGGTAGTATGTAGATATTGCAATCCTGTGAGGGTGACAGTGAATATTTATTTGTCAACCTTCTGAGGCCAATTGTTTTATTATACTGAAAAATGAACAAGATATTTGTTTCTGCTAAATATTCCTTTGAAATAAAACATGAGAAAACATTGTTACTTCTTCTGTTCAAAATCACTATTCTCAGCACCTAGAAAATATATTTTTGCGGATGGTTCTTTGTGTTCTTTCGGAATCTTCAGCCGTGAACTCATGATCAACTTTTTCAAATCATCTTCAGAAAGTTGTGCAAACTGTGTCCGCCGTTTTAGTAAATGTTAACTGAATTTCATTTGTGCATGTATATATACAGTGTTCAGCATAGGACACCCCAATACATATACACTTTCTTTGACTTCACAACCATACGACAGTACAACTTATACTGGTGTGACATTACAAAAAAGACTACCATTCAGTGACTCACCCCATGGAGACATTACAAGCGATATGAGCTATATTACAAATAGCGGAAAATAACAGTCTATGGACATTTAACATGGGTGTTTGACATGAGGTATATTATTACTAAATATGGTATCAGTGGTCATGGTAGTAATAAATGTAGTATGCATAGCTCATGGTAGTAATACATGGTATTCAGTGGTCATGGTAGTAATAACTTAGTAGTCATGATAGTATTAAATGTGATATACAGTGGTCATGGTAGTCATACTTGTGATATACAGTGGTCATCGTAGTGGAAAATGTGGTAAAGAGTAGCCATGATAGTTATACATATGATATACTTTGAACATGTTAGTAATCAATGTGGTATGCAGTGGTCATGGTAGTATTACAATACAAGGGTCCTGGTACTTGTGCAGTGGACTTTGTGAATATCATCAACAAGTAAGTGGTCATACGAAGCAGTTTCAGCCACATGCAATACCAGGTTACAAACAAAGCTATGCAATATATGCCAGTGTTTATAAGAATAGCATATGAGCATGGTAGACATTGCCCAGGACAAGACAATCCCCTACACCACCAACCAAAACATCCAATCAATACATAATTTAGCAGAGCAAAAGGAGGCTCACATAGAATGTAAACAATTATAAGCATAACTAAAGATTAAAACTAGCACATGGAGTTCCATCCACCAAATATTGAAAGGTCCATATTAAAAAAGAGCTGGAGAAAGGACAGCATGCTCCACTATTCAAAGTCAATTTCAAACAAGGCCACTGACACTGCTGTCTCACCAATCATGGTGCCAGTTCATTCACAAGGTCAAGTCTTAATTGTGCAGGTTAAGTGGTGGTGATGTGAGGGTGAATGGGGTACGGGAAGGGGATAGTCAGTAAATATATATACCAAATATCAAAGCAAGACCTTCAATACCACAGAAAGAATATGAACTTGAAGAGGCTGGGGAGGGGAAGTGAAGTGTTACTGAATAAGAAAAATCCCAGAAATAATACAATATTTTCATTGGGGGAACCTAAGGTGGAGAGTATGTAGGGTGGGGGAGTGGGGTGGACGAAAACAGGATGCAGACATGGTAACTGAAGAAAACCTAAAGAGAATGGAACAAATATGTGTCTATTTATCTGAGGTGATGGTGGTGCTGGTGTAGGAGTGTGGAAGATGTGTGGTTTATGGGGCTAATGAAATTTACAGGCTTGCCATTGTTGTTTGATGTATGCAGTGAGTTTCATTGAAATGTATGAAGCTGCTTAAAACAAATCAACCTGAAACTCTAAGTTGAACAATTATCATCTGGCTAACATGAAATAAAAAGTTCTAAAGCATGTGTCTTGTAAGTGCCCTTGATGACACTTGTCAAGCTCCTTTGACAGAGATATATGGCTAGTGGGTATTGAAATGAATGGACTTGCCTACAAATAAAATAAAATAAATTCTAAGTCGAAAAGGGGCTACACCTTTCCTAAAATATAGAAAATATTTATCCAGAAAAAACTTTTGCTAAAATGCAATAATGAGTTATTTTAACATGTGTCTACTATCATCCACGCTTTACTGAAGTTGTATTAATAATTAACAATCACCTATTGAAATGCAAGTACTTGCCTAGAAGCTTTAACCAGAATTTTGAAGTTGAAAAAATGACATAACTTTGCTTAAATGCAATACAAAGTTAATATGGAAAATGTGCCTACCTAGTGCCCTTGATATTCCAAGCTTTACTGAAGTTTTGTTGATGTGCGACTTTCAGTTGTTAAAATATATGGACTTGTCAAAAAAGAACTTTAACCGGAAATTCAAAGTATGAAAAAGGCCATGCTTTTACTTAAATGAAATACAGAGTTAAGGAACATGTGTCTACCAGTGTCCTTGATGGAGCTGATGACATATTCATGTTTCATTGACCAGTGGTTGCTGAAATTATTGGACTTGGCAAACAACTGAAATCCAACGTCGACGGAGACATTGAGTAGATCGTCAAAAGTTGACGAAAGAAAATAATCTGGCCAGAGCACTAGGCGAAATAAAAATCACGGCTTTCAAGAAATCAAAAAAAAAAAATCCGGGTGTAAGGAAAATCACAGCCCCACCCTCTCTCATCCCCTCAGAAATCAAAATGGTCGGTCCTTTATGGACCGATGACCAAAACCAATAAAAAATTGAAAATCATTCAACTATGGAAATAGTAAATTTGTTATGAGTAATTACATTTAAAGAAATCAGCAATTTGAGGGGAAAATATATTGACTAAAAAAAAGCACCGTTTACTCATGCTGTAAATGTAGGTATACCTCGTTCTCTTTCCCACGACACGTATGATAGTAGATACAACAAGCAATGATGGAGGCTATCAGCAGTAGACCGACAATCACGCATACGGTGATGATCATATCTGTGGAAAAGGTCAGGTAAAACTAATTCAACTGTACCAAACGTGTACATAATTGGCACATCATATCAGCAAAGATAAAAGAGAAGCATCCTTAAATATTGAATGCACGTTTGCATATAATCTACAAAAAGGACGCAGAAAGCGAGCAAAAGCATTACTATATAGGAAGAACCATGTAAGGTAAATATAGATATAAAATTCGTACAGGAAAAGCGTCATTCAAGGACGACAGTCAACCACAAACACGCACAGAAACAAAGAACAAATTTAAAGATGAATACAAGGCCAAATAAGACATCACAGACACAAACTGGTTGACAATAGAGCTACCGCCTTGGAACGGTCAGTGACAAAAAAGGCCGCTGGGGGTTTAAACCAGGTTCTAGTGTACACCAAACCTCACACTTACCCTACTGTCAACCCAATAAAACGGGACAGTGTAAATAAAGAAATCCTAGCCATGAACTGTTCTCTAACCAACAAGGCAGCATTAATAGGCAATATGAGTAAAGCACAAAGATGCTCATGTATATATAAATACAAAAAAACAATAGCCTAGAAAGACACAAAGAATGTACTCATTGACTTGGCAGAAGCCAGAGCAACAAGAGAATAAACCACTGAGGGCAAGACAAGGGTATACAAATAAAGTTTTACCTGAATCATCATTTGCTGATGTCTAGGGGGCTATACTGGGTTTGAGAGGTATTGTTTGTTCTATGTCTGGTGTTGTTACATTTATCTGTGGTGTTGATGCTGTTGTTGGCGCCCTCGTAGTTGTCAGTGTTGTTGGTGACGTTGTTCATGTGGTTGTAGTTGTGGTTGTCGTCGACGTAGTTGTCGGGGTTGTTGGTGTCGTCGTCGTCGATGTCGTTGTTGTTGGTTTCTTTGTAGTTTTCGATGCTGTTGTCGTCGTAACACTACAATAACTTATTGCTGGACAGGTTACGGTAAGATTTGCCGTTTGAGTTGCTAAAATCAAATAATCGCAAAGTCGAATTACATTGCTAAACAATGTATAGAAATAGATGCCTTACTTTGTCATGAGTGTCCCCTTACGTATAGGATAGAGGCTTGTAGTAACAACTGTATGAATAAATTTGCGAAGGAATTTGAAAATTCGATGCAGCTGATTGGTTGAAAAAGTTGGGTAACACTAATGGTGTAATGACTTTACATACAAGTAGTCCGTGCTGGTAAACTATTACCATATTCGCTGCATTTAGACGTGTATGAGAAAATTAAAGTAGTCGCGAAATACTAGTTTGTTTATGTATGCACAAAGCATTTGCGAATATAATCGTTATTTAATCTAAATGAAACTCAGTTTTTTTTTATAGTAATCCTGAAATAAAATTACTAGGTTTGTCTATACGATACCTTTAAATCCGAACAAAAAGTTCCCATCTCTGTCCGTGCGATTGTTTTGTAGATGCAGTGTAATGTAATTCACGCCCATGTCTCGAGTATCCATTGTTATTGTGTCATCCGTGCAGTCCCACCGAACTAGCTCCGTACCATCTCTGTTTGGTACGGTCAATATTTGGTCGCAAGAAACGTTTCTAGTGAGTAAAACAATGGAAAATTGTGATAAGGCTAACTATATCTTACAGGCGTGCGTTTTTGTCTACTTGTTTGTTGAAATTTTAGCAGTTGCTACATATCCAAAGACAAAATACCGAAACAGGGTCCGTATTCATAAAGCTTCTTAGCAATATCTTGACTTAAGTCAATTTTTATCGATTTATGACTTTTTGTAAATTTTGAGAATAAGGTTATGGATAAGTAAGATGGTTTGTAGTATTTCTGAGAGGTTAATAATGGAGATTTAATAATATGTAAAATTCTTAAATTTTGATTGAAGTAATATGTTCCACTTAAGTTCCTTTATGAATACGGGTTATTGGTGGATCTTATATATTTTTACCAAAACTCTGTCTTTAAAGATACTATATATAAACTGTTTCTAACTCATGGATATGAACGATTTATGGGAAATAGTTTACCGTTGTTTTCATATCGTTGTTTCAAGCTACATTTACTACAATTTATGAAACGATCATTGATGAAGAATTTCCAAGTCGGTAGGGCATATTTAGATAAACCAAAGAAATGAAGAATTATGTATAACTGACAAAATTTACTCACGGAATAGTAAACATTCTAGGGGGTGGGGAAGAATAACGAGTGAATAGATTCTTGCCTTGAATTAACTATATACATATACCATAACACTATTTCTTTTCTCTCTCCTTCCTTTTATATACTATCAAAATTAAAGCCTGTGATACAATGCTTAAAACATGTAAACAGGTGCACAAAAAATACCAACTAAGGTCATAAATAGACGATCTTACATGAGTACTCATTCATTATTGAATTTATTAAACTAGTTGGCAAAATGAAATAATGCGAGGCTCTTGCCGAGCATTATATCATTTTTGCTATCGAGTTTAATAAATTCAATAAGGAATGAGAACGAATGTTAGATTCTATTGATCACATAACTCACCTATCACTTTTATTGCATTTTGCCTGTCGCTGTAACATGCGAAACCGACATAAACCGTGTCACCTAACACGCGGTGGTATCGTTCGATTTTGTTACTCAGAGGATGGTAATAGGATGTAGGAATATGATGAATGTTCAAAGTAGCCAGGGTCTCTTTAACAGTTCTATTTATAAACTCTCCCTCATTGTCAGAGACCATAGCAAACGGCGCCCCGTATCTGGGAAATATGCCATCAATTAGCAAATGTGCGATTGTTTGCAGCATTTTAATCTGGTACAGGAAATGCAGGGGAAAGCTCGAAAATAGGTCGATAAATCTTACGATGTACTTGCTACCAGACAGTGATGTTGGATATGAGCCAGAAACATCCACAGCTATGTTTGCAAATGCTTAGGGAGGAATATCAGTTTCTTGCAATGGAATTTTGATATTTTGCAAGTTTCTGGTTTGACAATTAACACAACTAGTTACATAATTTAGCTGTTCTTCAAACATGTTTGGCCAGTAATACTTTTGTTTAATTGTGTCTTGTCTTATCAACTGCCATATGACCATAAGAGTCATGATATTTCTGAATAACTTCTGGTCTTAAGTGACTTGGTAGATAGAGACTTAAGATAGTATCAGAACTGGCGTTTGAGATATAGTACAATATATAATCGTGAATACCATGCCTATTTGCAAAGATAGGTGTTAATTTGTCATAAATAATTTGCCTTAATTTCTACTAAAATGTCGTCTTTTTCCTGTTCAGTTACCATGTCTATGCCAGGTTCGAGAGTAGGTTTTTTATCTTCAATACTAACATTGTACTTAATATACCTCCTTGGCTCAAACCTGTTCGAATTCTGTGCATTGACTTGATATCATCGATATCAGGGTCATATCCTTCGGCATCCTCGGGTACAGCATCTAAGGGCATGCGAGATAACAAATCTGCTACAGAATTCTGCGCACCCGCAATGAATTATAACTTGCAGTCATAGCCCGCGATACTGAGAGCCCACATTTGAATTTTCTTATTTTGCATAGAGGAATCTAACAGATATTTCAGTGGAAGGTGATCTGACCTAATTATGAAGGTAGCCCCATGTAAAAGTGATCTAACTTCTGCAAGGCGTAATGAATCGCAAAAGCTTATTTCTCTTTAGTAGACATTGGGTATCACTCAACTTGTTGGACAAAAAGTGAATGGTTATTTCATTTTTTATACCAGGCACAGCCTCAGTTTGTTCATCAACTTTCTGCGTCAAGCAAGCTCCTATGCAATTGTTACTTGCATCCGTATAAAGAATATAAGGCTTGCCTGGGTCAGGATAACATAACATTGGTAATATTGCTAAACTGTTCTTCAAACTTTCAAAGGCCTCTTGACAGTTAGAGTCCCACTTAAATTTAGCATATTTTCTTATGAGAATTATGATTGGTTGTGCTATTTCCGAAAACTTTGAAATAAATAGACAATAATAACCGCGCATACTAATAAAGCTGCGTACCTCTTTTACACAGGTAGGCGCAGGTAATGCTCTAATGAATTCCACTTTCTTTGGATTAGGTTTAATTCTGTCGCTATTGATAACAAAGCCTAAATACTCAGTCTCAGCTTTTAGGAAGTCACATTTCTTTAACTTCAATTTTAAACGATGTTGCCTTAACCGTTGAAATACCTTTTCAATGTGTGCCATATGTTCTTCAAGTATAGAACTGAATATCAAGATGTCATCAAGATAAGCTGTTGTGAAACTGTCTAACCCAGCAAAAACATGTGACATACTTTAACTTCAATTTTAAAAAATGTCGCCTTAACCGTTGAAATACCTCATCAATGTGTGCCATATCATATGTTCTTCAAGTATAGAACTGAATATCAAGATGTCATCAAGATAAGCTGTTGTGAAACTGTCTAAACCAGCAAAAACATGTGACATACTTTAACTTCAATTTTAAAAAATGTTGCCTTAACCGTTGAAATACTTTTTCAATGTGTGCTATATGTTCTTCAAGTATAGAACTGAATATCAAGATGTCATCAAGATAAGCTGTTGTGAAACTGTCTAACCCAGCAAGAACATGTGACATAAGTTCTTGAAATATGGCTGGTGCATGACAACGAACTGAAATAAACCTCTGTGACAAGCAAAAGCGGTCTTTTCAATGTCATCTTCGTTCATGGCTACTTGCAAATAACCTGACTTGAGGTCGAGTGATGAAAAGTATTTTGCTTTCCCAAAAAGGGCCAATAAATTAAAAGGCATAGGATACGCGTTCGATTTTGTAATTTTATTTAATCGTTAAGAGCCGTCTTTTTTTATCTACAATGATCACGGGGAAAATTTAAGGAGATTATGATCTAGAAATAATATTTGCTTCTAACATTTCTTCATTTGCTTAATCTACTTTTTTCGATTGTTCAGTGGTGTTCTAAAAGGCCTTAAGTTAATTGGTTTATGGTCGCCTGTGTCTATTTTCATTTTGACTGTTTTTAGTGTGACTTTAATCAATATCTTTCTATGCAAACAGGTCAACATTATGTTTCAGTATTTTAATTAATTTTGCCTTAAATTCGAGTGGAACATTAACGCTATCAAATTCACTTTGATCCTTAAGATCACCATTTTGATCTTTAGTTACCCTAGAAATTTGTTTATTCTGAATTAATTCTATTTTTGCAAATCCCTTCCTTCAGGTAAATATTTTGTTTGAGGTGTTTGTTATCACAATAGGAACAATTCTGTCTCGTTTTACTTTTGAAACTGAATTTGCAACTATTAAACCTGGTTCATAGCTAAGAAATCCGCGTTCAACTGCTGAAACTTGGTAAGTTTGATCATTTGTTTGAAAATTAGGACTTTTCCTAACTCGACAATTACAAACTATGCTTGTTTGAGATCGAAGTTTAGTTTTAGACTTCAATCGAATTATCGATGAAATGTGAATATCTTCCTGAAGTGGTACATATTTACCAGCTACCCTAATACACCCAAGGTCATAATAATTCCGGACACCATTATTAAGCAACCGATCTTTTCCTATTATTATTCTCTTATTCATGCCCCTGACCACATAAAAGTTATGACTCATTTTGATACCCGTATCTCAAAAATGATTTCTGTGCGCCGGTCGCAAGAAAGCGGTCCACCAGTAACGGGCTGTAAGTAAGCTTTGCGAGTCGTATCTAATTTTTATTTTAGTTTAAATTTTTCATAAACATCTCGATGAATTAATGACAAGTCACTTCCGTTGTCACTTACCGCACTAATTTTTTGTTTCTGGATCCTTACCAAACAAGAATTTGGGTTTGATGTTAAAGCAATATTAAATTTGGGTTTTATTTTATTTCTCCTCCCACCGGCTTCTACATGCGATGAGCGGAATCTTTTAACTGACCCGTAGCCTGTCTACGTTGCTGTCCGTTCGACCAATTTGTCTCATTTTGACATTCACTGGCAAAGTGACCTATTTCTTGGCACTGCCAGCACACTAATCGTGTACGGTCGATCGACCTACGACGGAGTTTATTTTCAGAAATAGCACTTACTTCCCGTTTTTTCTTTCGACACTCGTCCATTACATGACCACTCTTATGACAATAAGAACATTTTTGCCTCCTTAAGTGGTCAACTTCCATGGGCTGTTCATGTGTCGGTTCATCATTTTGATAATGATGACCAGCCCTTACCTGAAACCTCTTTCGAAGGTTCTGTTCTGCTGTTGTAGTAGCAATTGTATCTTGCAACGTGTTTGGGTTGGTTCGCATGACCCAAAGTTTCATTCCATCGTCATGGAAACCATCAATACCCTATCAATAGTGTATCCCTAACGTATTGGTCCTGACGTGCAAAGGCGTCATCACCTAAGGCAATAAGACGTTCGGCATAAACCTGAATTGTCTCATTACGTTTTTGAAGGACTTTACGCACGTAAAGTGCATGTTGTGGGTCAACAACTTCAGCGAAACAAGCTTGAAGTTCTATTTTAACTTGTTCCCATGTGTGGGTAGGGTTTGCATTCATAAATCTTTTCAAGAAATCACTAGCGGGACCCTTACTCGCCTGATAGGCAACCAATTTAATACTGTCATTTGCCATGCCAACCAACAAGGAGTATTTCTCAATACATGTATCTAATCCTTAAATAATTTGCTTTCCCCCCTCAAATGGCGTAATGACTTTGGCTACACTCTGAACCCCCATGGTTGTTGTTAACCCCGAAAGCTGATAACCCATTACCCTAAACATGTTTACAAACTCAGCCTGTTCTGCCATATTTGCTAGAGTAATACAGTAAAACTACTCACGGTTGTCTAATATGCCTTCATATGCACGTATTGCACAATTGTCACCAACCGTCAACAGAGCTCATTTATGATCGAAATAGTGTCCACAAACATGGTCAGAAGAATCCCACATCAACAAGTTCGACGTGTTAATTATGTCGAATTAACACATAATCCTGGTCACGTCACCAAAAGAAGTCCTGTGACACTATGACACCAGGGTATTAATAAATAACAAGTCCGTACGCTGAAATACACGCTTTAATAACAGTCAAAGCTACTCGATTTTAATGTCTGATCTTATACTGTATATCGTAATTCCAACAGGCACTAAGTCAAACAAATCTAACGAATTCAACAAATCTCGTCCCCGCTTCTAAACATCCCAGTATATACTTGCACGCACGTGCAAGCCTCCCATTGGTTGTTTACACAGTTATTCAATAGGTCGTAACAAAGTTAACTACGCCTACCGCTACCTGTATATCGTAAGCTACAATACTGCTATTAAAGAGAGCTATCGCAAATTGTAGAATATTAGTTAAAAATACTATTAAATGCGAGATGCTTCTAACACTTAATATTAAACTATTATTATTGATACTAAAGGGCCTGATAGTGTTACACTGACAGTGTTACAAATGTATACGTTTGAATAATTGCACATACACCATTCGACATACAACATTCGTCATACAACATTCGACATAAGACATTCAAAAACATCCTTCAAAGTGAATGTCGTTTCACGCGACATACAACATTCGACATACAACATTTAACTTATGACATTCAAAAAACAACATTCAATGTGATTGTCATTTCACGCGATATACAACATTCCACATACATCATTCAACATACGACGTTCACGAGACATACGACATTCGACATACAACATTCAACATTCGACAAACATCAATTTTAAAGTGAATGTCGTTCACGCGACAAACAACATTCGAAATACAACATTCGACATACGACATTCAAAAACATCCTTCAAAGTGAATGTCGTTTCACGCGACCTACAACATAACATACAACATTCGACTTACAACATTCGATAAACATCAGTATTCAAGTAAATGTCATTCACGCGACATACAACATTAGACATTCAGCATTCGACATACGACATTCAAAAACATTCTTCAAAGTGAATGTAGTTTCACGCGACATATAACATTCGACATACGACATTCAAAACCAGCATTCAAGGTGAATGTCATTTCACGCGACATCACAACATTCGACATACAACATTAAACATACGACATACGACATTCGACATACAACATTCAACATTCGACAAACATCAGTTTAAAAGCGAATGTCGTTCAATGACAAACAACATTCGACATGCAACATTCGACATTCGACAAATATCACTTTAAAAGGTAATGTTGTTCACGCGAAATACAACATTCGACATATAGCATTCGCCATATGACATTCAAAAGCATCCTTCGAAGTGAATGTCGTTTCACGTGACATACAACATTCGACATACTACATGAACAACATTTACTTCAAACATGATTTTGTCAAATGTTGTATATCGGATGTTGTTTGACGAATGTTGTATGTCAATGTTGTATGTCGAATGTTGTTTGTCGCGTGAACGACATTCACTTTAAAACTGATGTTTGTCGAATGTTGAATGTTGTATGTCGAATGTCGTATATCGAATGTCGTATTTAGAATGTTGTATGTCAAATGTTGTATTCGACATTTACCTTGAATGTTGTGTTTGAATGTCGTATGTCGAATGTTATATGTCGAATGGTGTATGTCGTGTGAAACATTCACTTTGAAGGATGTTTTCGTATGTCAAATGTTGTTTGTCGAATGTTGTATGTCATACTGAACGACGTTTAAAAATGAATGTCGTATGTCGTATGTTGAGCCAACTTCACGCAGCTGATGGAATGACCTTACTCTTGCTACAGTATATACTGCTCATTTTGTGTTTCATGTTGGTCCAAAACTTTCTCGCCCCGACCGCGGGTTCGAATCGCACTGGGAGCTCGACTTGCCAAATGAGAAAGTGTCGATTCTTAGGAATCATGCACAGGTATACATTACTGTTTACCAAGAAAAATAGGTTAGTCTGCATCTGCCACACAAAAATCGACATTCATATATGGCTAACATGTGCTAAAAATGACGAAAATAAAATTCAAACAAACAACTACATATCTGTCCGAGCGCTATATGTGTAGCAGAACAGTATCGCAACATGGTCAGCCCAAACAAATTCGGTTAAATGTATACTAGGGACTACCCGGATAACTTTGGCATCCGAGGTGTGTTAAATGACAGTAATGAATACAAATACACAACATTCTAACAAACTCGCAACTTAAATAACGAATATCACAGAGTAATTAACCATCTTAATAGCGCCAATAATAGACTTCTAGCAGATAACTAAAGAAGTATTTGTATGTAAAAATACGTTATAATGCTGTTATTCAGTATGTATTTATGTATGTATGTATGTATGGATGGATGTATGTATGGATGGATGGATGGATGGATGGATGGATGGGTGGATGTATTGTATGTATGTATGTATGTATGTATGTATGTATGTATGTGTGTGTGTATGTATGTATGTATTGTATGTATGTATGCATGCATGCATGCATGCATGGATGGATGGATGGATGGATGGATGGATGGATGGATGGATGGATGGATGGATGGATGTGTGTGCGTGCGTGCGTGCGTGCGTGCGTGCGTGCGTGCGTGCGTGCGTGCGTGCGTGGATGGATGGATGGATGGATGGATGCATGCATGGATGCATGCATGCATGGACGGATGGATGGATGGATGCATGGATGGGTGGATGGATGGAAGTATGGATGGATGGATGGATGGATGGATGGATGGATGGATGGATGGATGGATGGATGGATGGATGAATGGATGGATGGATGATGGATGGATGGATGGATGGATGGATGGATGGATGGATGGATGGATGGATGGATGCATCGACTTTCCAGCTTCCATTGGTTGAGGAAGACTCAAGGGACCCCTCAGGGCAATTGTCGGGCGGGCACCTTGGTAGAACCACCGACGTCCCGCAAGCCAGCTGTATAGCTGCCACACATAAAGTGATTGCAAGTCAGAGAGGCTATAACCACTCAGCCACCAGTCATATTATGATGGTGCCTATTTGTAGCGGTGAAGTCAGTGCTTAAATTGTTGGTGCTTCTACACTGGAATACCACGCCCTAGACACGTGACATTGCATGATACTCAACCCAAGGTTTCTACGATTCCTTCAGATGATTTATGTATCATTCAACAGAAGGAACACACCAACGTTTACTTGGAATCATAACGAAACATGTAAACCATGATGCGTTTAAAACAGGTTTCTTTTATAATGTAAAGAAATATAAAAAGATCGGACAGGGAAAGTAGCATTCAAGGAGGATAGTCAACCACAAAACACAGAAACAAACACGCAAACAGACACACAAGAAGGCAAAAGTAATAATAAAAGCAAACGACATCACAAACACAAAAGGGTTGACTGTTTACTCATTAAGAATTAGTAAGTTTGACTGTTTACTCATTAAGAATTAAGACACATACTGAATTAATCAGTTTTAGGTTTGAATTAACTAACTAATGCCACTGCTTTTATCTTTCTTACACAATCCTGTTTTTAAACATCTTCTTTTCTCTATTACGCTGCAACACACTCTAATCCCAATTGCTTGAATAATCACAACTCCAATTATTCTTACTGTCTCGGTGTTCACTAAAATACGAATCTCTTTCATAGCTTTCTTTATTCACCTCGAGCATGTAACCGTGATTATCAACATTAGTTTCTAAAAATGATGGATTCGCTTTTGCATGTAACACTTCTTGATTTCTGATGTTATGTCCATTACAGAACTGGTATCCATTGTCGGTTGCTGGTTTCCTGCCATACACTCCATCATATTGAGCTGGTACCGTGTTCTGAAAATTCATATATATAGCATGTTGGTTGTACACACTATTTGGATCACGTGCATTGTAATCTGGAGGCATGTTGTAATTCCTTTCGATTGGTATTCTACGTATGTGTTTGCTCGGCCTTGTGCCATGTGATCTGCTAACGAGAGAGCTTCCGTTTCTGGAGGTCTTTGATACATGTTTGCTTCGAACATACATCACGAGAGCTGTACCACCGATGCCCAGGACAAAGACACCACCAACAACTGACAGAACAATGATAAGTATGTTTATTTCGTCATCATTGTTTCTAGTCTTTGTTGGTATAGTTGTGCTTGGAGTTGTTGCTGTTGTTGTTATTGTCGTGAATGATGTCGGTGATTTAAGTGTTGTTAATGGTTGTGTTGTTGTTGTTGTTGTCTGTGATGTTGTTTTTGTTGTTGTTTGTGCGGTTATTGTCGTTGTTGTTGGCGACTGTGTTGTTGTTGTTGTTGTTGTAGGGTTGGGGGTCGTTGTTGTTGATGACGTAGTTGTTGGTATCGTTATAATAGTTGTCGTTGTTGGTGATGTCGTTGTTAGTGTTGGTGATGGTGTTGTCGTTGTTGGTGGTGTCGTTGTTAGCGTCGGTGATGGTGTTGTCGTTGTTGTTACTGTTGGTGTCGATGTCGTTGTTGTAGTTGCTGCTGGTGGTGTTTTTGTTGTTGTTAGTAGAGATGATGTTGTTATGGTTGTTGGTGTCACTGTTGTTGTTGATGGCGTTGTAGTTGTTGTTGGTGTTGTGGTTGTTAGTGGCGTCGTCGTTGTTGTCGGTGGTGTCGTTGTTGTTGCTGGTGGTGGTGTCGTTGTTGTTGTTGTTGGTGGTGGTGGTGGTGGTGGTGATGGTGGTGTGGTTGTTGTTGGTGTCGTTGTGATTGTTAGTGGCGTCGTTGTTGTTATTGGTGGCGGTTGTGGTGTGGTTGTTGTTGGTGTGGTTGTTGTTGTTGGTGGTGGTGGTGAGGTTGTTGTTGGTGTCGTCGTTGTTGATGGTGGTGGTGGTGAGGTTGTTGTTGGTGTGGTTGTTGTTGTTGCTAGTGGTGGTGTGGTTGTTGTTGGTGTGGTTGTTGTTGGTGTGGTTGTTGTTGTTGTTAGTGGTGGTGTGGTTGTTGTTGGTGTGGTTGTTGTTGGTGTGGTAGTTGTTGTTGTTAGTGGTGGTGTGGTTGTTGTTGGTGTGGTTGTTGTTGGTGTGGTTGTTGTTGTTGGTGTGGTTGTTGTCGGTGTGGTTGTTGTTGGTGTCGTTGTTGGTGTCGTTGTTGTTGGTGGTGTCGTTGTTGGTGTCGTCGTTGTTGGTGATGATGGTGTTGTGATTGTTGGTGTCGTTGTTGTTGTAGTTGGTTGAGTCGTTTTCGGAGTTGTTGTTGTAGTGCCTATAAAAGCATAATAAATCTTTTTCACCACTATGCAAATAACTTTTTGTACCGATACTATTGAATTAAAGTAAAACATTAAAATATCAGAAAGTCCTATGCATATGGTTCATACATGTGTCTTATTTTTCCAATCACGATAATACAAACAATACATTTGAGTATTTAATACGAAATTGCATAGTTGGCATTTATATGTTTACTTTATTTGTTTATTCGAGCTCAAGAGTAATGCATTTTATTAGTGGCTATATTTTTCACATATTCAAAACTGAAATTACACGGAAAACATAAAACATTTCGAAATTACCATCAATACAAAAAGTGTATTTCCCAAAACGTTTTAAGTAGAAAAAAAAACAATCAAAATGTATCAGCTGTCATTTATCTTTATTGTGAATTTTGTTCATGAAATCATTCTCATGAGTTGGTTAAAAGCACGGAAAACAACAAATATAATATAATAACACGGACTGAGTATTGGTGTTATTTTGTGGCGAAATAACGAAAATACGAAATGGCACGTATCGGCCACCATAAAATACTGTGACCAAATGTTATTGGGCTGGACTCTTTCTGAATAACATGAGAATCAGTATAGTGTTACTAATAATAACATTAGGGTACTTAATATAAATTTCGAAGCACGATGCAGCATAAAAACCTATAAAACATCTTGTAGTTCAATAAATTTGCATATGTTTCTATGAATATTGTGATGTTGAATTGATGTATTGTAGTATATTTGCAATAAAATATTATTAAATAAATAAAACATCTGAGAATTTTTTATTTTATAGAATCTCACATATTTTGGACAAACCTCCCTTAAAAAATTCTTAAATCTCCCAGATTATGGCTTCAACAGTATCACGTGTATGCTTTAGGTATATGAACACTTCCTCAGTACTGTTTATTTGAGAATCTGTTCATAAATAATAAAAGATACAAACTTACAGCGTTAATTCATTGTCTTTAGCCATTGTGTAACCAGTACAAAGATTAAATTCAAACATTGTCATTTGCAGTAGTTATGCTAAACTTATATCAATTAAAAATAAATGACGTCCCATTCACGGAGGATCTGGGAAGCTGTATCTTAACAATCAATCACTCTACTGGCTACTTAAAGAAAGGGAATGATGCAGTTAATAAGGCCGTTTTTTCCAAAAACTGAAATATCGTAAACGAGCATTACTAATTTGATGTGTTGATTTGATAGATGCTAAAATGTTAACATGACTTTGACGTGATTACTAGTATAGAAATATGCTATAGTGTTCTCTGCCCACACTCTAGCACCTTCATTTTGCTTCTGATTTAGTAACTGTGTGAAATGGTAGATAGTCATCTGATTTGTCTGCTAGTTGAATATTTGTTATTTGTCATTGTGTTTACAAACAAGGGCAAATAACACTTTGAACAGTCAAGCAACTGGAACGCTCCGAAAGCATGCGCTGCTCACCTACATAATGTTACATTCCTGGAAGTTAAAACAAAAATACTGTGAAAGGAAAAAAAACAGACAGTAACACTTTGAACGACGCGACAATATTGTTACTATTATGAGTTTCTAAAATGCATGAGTTTCTAAAATACTGTTGAAAACTGCGAAAGAAGTTGAGCGGACTCAATTGTAACGATTACAACAATGGCGGACACCTCTATATGTTGCTTCCTTTCTGAAAGTAACTCATAGTTTGTGGTTGGATGTGTTCGATTCGAGAACTCGATCAGAATCTTATGGATAAATGACATAAAGATCGGATGAGAAATGAAAGTGATATCCTGCTCGTATTAAACATGTTTACAGATGGACGACGGACGGACAACTTTCCATCGTTTAAGCCCTGCTGACCTTAAAGGTCAAAGGTCTAATAACAGTCCGACATATTTGTATTGTGTTAATTGTGTTACCTGTCGGCGTGGAGGTACTAGTTGTCGTCGTGGAGGTACTAGTTGTCGGCATGGATGTACTAGTTATCGTCGTGGAGGTACTAGTTGTCGGCGTGGTGGAACTAGTTGTCGGCGTGGTGGTACTAGTGGTCGGCGTGGCGGTACTAGTTATCGGCGTGGTGGTAATAGTTGTCGGCGTAGAGGTACTAGTTGTCGTCGTGGGAGTAATAGTTGTCGGCGTGGTGGTAATAGTTGTCGGCGTGGAGGTACTAGTTGTAGTCGACGTTGAACTAGTTGTCGTTGTGAAACATAAACTACGATCTTTACCTGGACAGTTGACAGTGAGATTGGCGACTGCCAATGCTGCAATGACATGTTTATCGTAGATTATCAATTGTACTACGTCTTACATTGTCATTAAGATTTTAAATAATCATAACACGTCGTTGATTTAGATTCAAGTGAGTAAATATATGAAGAAATGTTTCAGTGAATTTATTTGAATAACACATGTAGAGAATTCTAGCAGGCTTAACTACCTGTATTTACTTTTTGAGTCATTGTCTGAAGACTTATATGTATTGCATTAATGTTATCCTTTTGTTATATTAACAAAAGTAAGTAAAAACGTCGAACAGAAAATGTAGAATTCACAGAACACAGTCAACGAAAAACACATGAAAAACAAACGACATTTACAAGGAAACTTCAGAGTATGCGACACCACAAACGTAAAAATGATTGACAATATTTGGTAACTAATTATTTAGTCCTTTTACCTCGGAATCCTATCCCAAATTGTCCATCGTCTTCAGATCGATTGTTCTGTAAACTGAATGCGACATAATTCGATAACACAGATATTGTTTCAAATGACGCTGTGTTGTGTGTGCAGTCCCACTGGGATATTTCTGTTCCGTTTTCATGTGTCAGTGACAGTCGCTGGTCGCAGGAAGAATTGCTGAAAATAATGAAAATGGAGTCACGTTGATAAACATTTTACGAGAGGGAAGGAGAAAGAATCATAGAATTGTTTCATTTATATATATTATGATAAATATATCATTGGATATATTATGTCAGATACTTCTTAAATCACTGTTTATATGTAATATTTAAGTGAGTATATATGTGGAATATTAAATTGAAAAGGGTTTGTGGAATACTTGAGTATATATGAAGAACATATTGTTGCAAAATCTCACAATAAAGCAGCATGTAGAGAAATTACGGAATGCTACTCAAATACACAATAAAGAAGAAATTTATTATTGGCATATATTTTAATCGAATTTAACATTTTGGGCTTTGGCCTTTTGCGGGAAATGACGTTACATTGGACAGGAAGCGTAGCCATTAAAAAAAGCCAAGGGGCCGAAATAATGAGTAAAAGAGAAACATTATGACGTTTTAATACTACTTCCCTTTGTGGCAGATTTATTAAAGATTATAAAATCTATAGTTATTAGTGTTATTAGCTACTACATTTTTTAAAGATAGGAATGTTTTTTTTCTTTTGATTGATACATTGTTTTATGCATTTTATTTTGATTATCATGACATTAAAAACAAAAACAAACAGTTATGACACAATGAGACGCTTCCAGACGCGGGAAAATGGTAGACATAATAAAGTTTGTTTAAACGTAAAATCTAACCTCAGATGAACGCAAATATGAACCGGAGCAACGCATGTGGTATATAACGTGTATGTCGATCGAGTCGGGTGTTTATGATCCAAAATCACCAAAGACTTACACTGTTTTAGAAAAGGAAAGATATCTATGCTGAAAAATAGAAAAAGGAATTCCCTAATATACCTGTTTCCTGTAAGTTCCCTCTGAATCGTGGTAACCTGAATGGATGTAATACAGTTGTTTGATTCGATAGAACATGTGCAATCGGGGACCGCAAATGGGATTTTAGATAACGGAAATCCTGAGCTCCGTAAATATATCTGTGTGTCTTCCGCCGTCTTCGAAACGATTCCCGTACACATATTTAATATTCGGTTTTCTGAAATTTAAAGGACCTGTATGAAAACTACTGAGGGGTAAACAACTGTTTTTTGTTCGACACCACCAGGTCGCTTTTACTGACACCGGAACGTTCTACTCCCCTCCAGCATCCATACTCCTGCAAACAGTAAAACCGGAAGGAAGAAAATCCTTTCAAACACAACCCTGTTCATTACAGCGATTAATTGATACAAATACATTGAACTATTGTTCAACTTAAACTATGAGGGTATTTAAAGCCAACCCGACGACAGGGCATGGGTGGGGCCGTGATAGGTGTACAGATGCATAAGCAATCACCATATTCTTAAATTCCTCTGTCTATTTGAAAGAATCCATTACATGTGACCGCCAGGTTTTATACGACTAAACAATGAAACTTTATCCTGTCAGCATGTTACATAATTGTTCATTGTTAAAGCACTACTACATTTAGTTGTTTTGTTATAGCTTGTACAACCACACCCAACAACGTGTACGTAATACTGTTACTAGAACGTGGTTTTGTTAGTATGTTGTTCTAAAAAAATATATTTTCATAAAAGATAATTTAACCTAAGAATATAATATAATTACCTCGTACGCAATAGAACGTTATAAACATGTAATGCGTAAATGCTTCGTAATCAGATATGTCTGCCAAACCACACCTGTCTGTTGTTAGTTCGGTGTTCAGGGATTGAGGGGAACACAGTTGCCTGCCATTGCATTCCGTTTGATAAAATTGCCTAGCAGCACTATCCAGTGCAAATAAACAGTCGTCTGTTTTATTTGCAGACGGTCCACAACACGAAGAATCCGCGCCATTCTGCCCAAACAACGTACAATTATTCGATGTCTTCTGCGCGCCAACCATTACCTCGTAAATGGCGATCACGCTTCCAGCATCACAGGATAGCGACACTTGAGTACCAAAACAAGCCGAATTCGACTGATGTATTGGTTCTATTAATGTAGATGTATCTAAGTAAGAAAACAACATTGTTTATTATACTTGTATATAAGCGCAAAGACAAAAATAGCAAACTGATATTATATTTGCTTGAATAATGATCAACGCATTTGTTCAATGAATTACAAATGTTCCGTTTCAAACAGTTTCTGTATAAATAAATAGAATGCCATATTGAACATGGACAACACTCTTTCTACTATGGTTAATAATATCTATCCTTAAATACTTCAACTCAACAAAGCTAATATGTCTGATGCTCTCGCTTCTTTTCTCGATTTACATCTCCTTATAGAAAGATCTATGATAAGAAAGAAAACATTTCAATTGTGGCACTGTTAATTATCTTCACGTAGACTGGAAATTTCCACGAGCAACTTCTTATGAGGTTTTGTTTCTTTTTAATCGTTGTATAACTAAAATGCTGCTCCATCTTTGTTACCGTTACCATAAACTTTGACACACGTTGTGCACAATTGTATTATCGTAACCCTGATCTTCTTTTAATTTATAATTTGCGAATAAATACTGAAAAGGAGATCAATTCCGAGCGACAAACACAAACAAGAGAGAAAGGTAGCAGACTCAGTTGTATTGTGTCTGTTCATGAGAGGTACTAAAAGGTGCAATACCTCTCACACACCCTAGCACCGGCTTAAGCGGTATTCTACTTTAAAGCCACACATATTTGTGTGATAATTCCAAAGGACCAGTTAGTTATAACACTACTGATTTGTAGTCGGGCTAACTCTTCTGCGACAAGGACTGTCAGTACCGGACAGCTATAGTGATGTGATTTACAAAATTCATAAGATCCTTTGTCATGATCACTTCCGGTAGACCCATTTATAGCTTGCCACTATGCTTTCCTCTTAGATTGTGCGATGAACGGACAGATTGTTGTCGCTATGATAACGTCACCTACATCATAAAGAGACGGTAACCTTTGATGTGTGTCTTCAATCTTGTCTTGTCATATCCCTAATGGATTAATCTCGTGTTGCTCTGGCTTCTGCCAAGTCATTGAGTACTTGCTGTGTGGCGTTGTATGCTTTTTAAGTTAATATGAACATGATTATGTTTGTGTTATATTGCCTATCAATGCTGCCTAGTTTGTTAGAATATTTAGCCTGGTGGGGATTTCTTTATTTACACTGTGTCGTTATATTGGATGACAAGCACAAGAGTGAGGTTTGGTTCACCCTAGAACCTGCCTTAAGGACATATCTCGAGCCTATTGTATTAGGGGTTGGGGTGAGGGGGTGGGGGGAGGGGGGGGGGCGGGGTGTTAGAGAGAGAATTTCTATAGGTAATTGTAAATCACTGTTAGTACGTGACATTGACCAGTGACTTGGCATATGGTATTACATTTTTGAAACAAGAACCACAATATGGCCTGAGAATGCTCTACTTGTTAGTTTATGGTCTAACAACAAAATATGGAGTGACGTATGTATTATGTCAATGCAGTGCAATTTAACCACGTATCATGTGTAAAGCGGTATCACATGTTCCTTGATAATCAACAATAAAAAATGTCGGTGTCTGTCAAAACATTTGTCTCCCACCTAATTGCTGGACTGAACATAACATTGCATAATTTCTTATATTGATGAAACATGCACACATCAACTATCATCCCAATATCTCGAGTAGTTCAGGAGTTATGGACAAGACACAACAAGTACATGGCATTGACCAGTGACCTGGCATATAAAATAGATAAAATGGTACACGACATTGCCGAACTGAAGAAAATCTTCGTATCAAGTTTGATGCAATCCGAACCAGTTTACTCACATTTACGATCTTTTATTGCACTCTTTCAACAAAATCAATGGCACTGACGCTGTAACGCAGACGTTGACTTTGTTCTTTTTTGAACGTGTCGGAGATCTTATTGAAACATACCTTTAAGGTCTCACTACAGAGTTAGATCCCTTGCATGTGACTGTAGGATGATTCTTATCCCATAATAAGTAGGGATGTGTTCTTCGATGTGAGATATTTTTAATAATTGCCTATGGATATTTGCTTTTCCTGTTGCAGGTGAGAAAACAATAGTGTGAGGTTGGATGAACAGCAATTAGATGACACTGGCAGCAAAATATGACACATTTGTGGGTTCTCAAAATACGTTTGAATTTAGGTTCAAACTCTTTAGTGAAAGCCGAAAAGAGTACATTGGCACTCCCATTAAAAATAAGTGGACTATGTACCAGTGTGTATGATTTTTATGAGCGGCAATAACTGTATTTTACAAAATAAAAAATACTTTTAGACTGTAAATGTCACAATCAGAATGGAAAATTGGACTTTATTCCTAGCGACAAACACAGCAAAATCGAAGTGTGGTGTGAGACCTTAAATAATATAGGTGTCAGACAGGTGAAAATCAGCCCATTGAACACAATGCAATATAGGCTACATTTGGAGATCAGTCACTAGTTCCACAACATCGTTCGCTTAAATACACTTTTATTCTGTGAATTAAACACATTTGGCTAGTAAACGGTCCCATATCTGGAATAAAATACCGATTCAGTTTTTCAACATTTCGCGTCATTCATTCACACTATGCGTATATCTGTCAAAACCACATCTCTACCTACCCTCTGTGCTCATACTCTCCAAAGAAATAATCCTGACAAACACAGTAAAATACTTACTATTCATGACAACAGACATACTTTACTTTAACCTCAGGTTACTTTAACCTCAGGTTAGATTTAACAATGAAATAAAAACTAATCTTGGGAAAAACACATGCAAACAAGAAACTTTGGATTTTTTCAATGAACTATTTTAGCACCCTACGACCCGGAAGTATTTCCTGACTGGTCTGACACCTATAGGTAAAAACAGAGATTGTTTACCACCAACGTCATCGCAAACTCAAGTTTATATTCGCAAGGGCAACAACCCGTGACATATAGATGGATGTTCATTGTCATACTCATTCGAGATACTGTTAAAACAAAACTTCAAATGGAATTTGTTAAACTTTAGAAATATTTACTTAATTATCATGTACTTAAGGATAGAATGCCGTATCTACTTTTAAAATACATTTACTTCTAAAATACAGAAGCAATTTAAGACCTCTTCTGCGACAAGGACTATCATACTTATGGTGACGTTATATACTAACTGCGTAAGATCCTTGAATATAATCACTTGCATACACAGTTAACATGTTTATCTAAAGAGGTTTTTGCTTGTAAGTGAGGAAGTGTCGATTCTTACGGATGGCGGGAGGTCTACAGTACTGGTTCTACCCAGCAAAACTGGGTGGTATGCCTCCACCACAAAAGATCGACCCTGGTATATAACCTTACATGTGTCGAAAATGACGTAAAACACCATACAAACAAACCAAAGTACTGCCTGTTAAGTGGATGACCCATCTAAAGTTGGCCTATATACTTTCTTCTTTGATTGTGCGATGTACCGACAGATTGTGAAACCTTTGATGACGCCTAAATAAATTCTGAATTTGATGGTAACCTCAAATGCTTGTCTTCAATCTTGTCTTATCGCACATTTAACGGTTTATCCTATTGTTTCTTCGGCGTCTGCCTAGATTGAATACTTCTTTTGTGTATTTCTATGCTTCTGCTGTTATTTTTATATTCATATATACATTACCATCTTTGTGTTAATGTGTTAATTGCGTTGATTTGGTGAAAATCGAAAACCGTTTACTAAAATGATTGCGTATACAAGTTGATATTTGCTTAATTTTCAATTAATCAATGACTATAACTCCGTTACACATGGATCAATGTTTATCATTGTCGAATTTGTTCCAGATCTTATTGAAACACACATAAATATTTTTATTTTCAGATTTTTTTTTTCTAAAGTTATCGCGTACACTCGCTGAAATGTCCTTATACCAACACAATCAAGGGCAACAATCCCAGAATGCTTTCATTGTTAAACCTTTTCGATAGCTTATTAAAACAACGTTCGAGTCAAATGTGGTTTAAACGATAGTTTTACTATTTTTTGGGGCGCTTGTTTCAGCGAAATGTTTTTCTGAAGTAACTTGAGCAATTTAAATAATACGTACATCAGTTATATATCATTAGAACTGGCATTTTTAGTGGTAAATAAAACTACTTTACTTCTGAAGATCGGTTGAGAAATAAATACTTTACAGGCAAAATGATTTTCCTATGTAAATTCCTTGTTGGTGGGACAGCAGAAATTACGAAATTTCAAATTACTTCAGTAATCCTTCATATTTTGCTATAACACTTTCAGGGTGTCTTAATTTACTGATATCCAACAATTTAAAACCATTTTTGGATAAAAATTAAAAAAAAAAAATATTTTTAAAATTGTTCATTCAGCAGAATTTTGCATTGAAAATGACCCATCAAAAACAGCCTTCGCACATGAAATTTTTATTTCTCAACCGATTCTGAAAAATAAGGTATTTTTATTTACCACTAAAAATGTCTGTTTTACTGATATACAACTTATTTAGATAGTAGATTAATTTTATCTTAAAATCGCAAAAACCCTTTGGTTGAAACAAGGGCCCCAAACAATAAAGCTAATTTGTTCACAGTTACCTATGTTTCAACAATTAAGAACAATGAAACTCGCGCTCATTGACTAACTTCTCCGTGTTTTATTGAAACAAACATTCGAATCAAAGTTTGTAAATATCTGAAACGAATATTCGAATCAAAGTTTGTGAATGTCTTATTCGAATCAAAGTTTGTGAATGTCTGAAACGAATATTCCAGTCAAAGTTTGTGAATGTCTGAAACGAATATTCCATGCAAAGTTTATGAATGTCTGAAACGAATATTCGAATCAAAGTTTCTGAATGTCTAATCAAAGTTTGTGAATGTCTGAAACGAATATTCCAGTCAAAGTTTGTGAATGTCTGAAACGAATATTCGAATCAAAGTTTGTGAATGTCTAATTAAAGTTTGTGAATGTCTGAAACGTATATTCGAATCAAAGTTTGTGAATGTCTAATCAAAGTTTGTGAATGTCTGAAACGAATATTCGAATCAAAGTTTGTGAATGTCTAATCAAAGTTTGTGAATGTCTGAAACGATTATTCGAATCAAAGTTTGTGAATGTCTGAAACGAATATTCGAATCAAACTTTGTGAATACTTCAAATCGCTTACTAAATGTATAACATTAAAGTGACACTGTCCGTAAGTAAAGCATATATTTAGTATACTCAAATAACTGTCGGATTTATTTTCAGTAACATGTATACATGAAAACATGAGCATAGGCCCAAATAAATATGTAGTAATAAAAAATTCAGGAATCAGAAAAGAAAAAAAAAGGTTTTATTTATTGTTTGTTAACATTGCTGGGACCTCATTATCTATATTTCTGTTGCTCATGTGACATTCATTAGTGCATTAGGTTTTGGTCGTTTATGTCTTGCATAACATAACGCGTTTAGCTTTTTACACGCTCGTCTATTATTACCCGCGAGTGTATTTAACTGTGGGCTGTAAGATAATCCCACGAAGCGATATTTGTATTAAAATTGTATTCCGTCAAAACATATTGTGTCTATTTTGTAAATATTCAATACTGGTAGTTTATGAACGTAAATGGTTTGTGTTTTATAAGCTAAAAGTTACGGCTAATGTCCCTTTTATTGGCCTGCAGAAATAAAATTTCTTCTATCAAATACCCACTTCCTCGATCGATGTTTTTGTAATACAATCTGGCACTGACTGATTAAAAGAATGTTTAAAATAAACAATGTGTACTTACTTAACACCATTGTGTTACACAAAACAGCTAATACGAATATAAAATGTCTCCATTCCATTTTTCGAAATATTAAAATATTCAGTATGGCTGTTCATAAACACACTTAAAACATTCCTTTTGCCAAAACGAAAACATTACCACTTGATTACTTGTTTTTAAAAATAAATCATTTGAATAAAAGGTTAAACGCCTCTTTCAATAGTAGTATGTACTATACACCAGGAAGAACGTAGTAACTACAAATGTTATTGTAAATTAACACCACAGAGGTTAGCTAATTGTCTAAATTTGAATACTGTTATTAGTGCCCGCCATGAGGCGGGCACTCTTATTTGTAGAGCGTATGTTATATGCCTATGGGCGAAGGAGGCTAATTTATTGCCCAAACAGTATTTTAGCTTAAACTATATTTTTATAACTTTACTGGCTCAATTGGTTAATTTCGTTTAACAAATGCTTTTATATTTTTTTATTAACTTAAACTATAAAAGTTTAGCAAGTTTATGACCGTTGCCCTTTTTGTTTTAATTTAAAATATTCAAATTAAAATGACTAGTCAGTAGGTTGGTAGACCACACTAAATTTTATTGATTAGGTAATTTTATAAACGTAGCGAAAATGCAACATCGTATTATTATTTACATTTTCGTGTAAATATTGTCGTATTCAATATAATTATAAACTGCCATGTATTAATTTGATACAAAGATAGCAAAAACATTAATTATTCAATATTTGAAGGTGTATTAAATTCATACAATATTTAGTATAAACAAACCTTCATCGGTAATTACGGACCATGGTCTGTCCGAACCAAAGTTTTGTTTTACAGTTTTGCTAATTTATAATAAATAGCGGAACATTTAATTTTATTTGTCATTTCGGATTATAAGAAATATTTATTATATATTTGAAAAACTTGATTAGAGTCTGATTAATCTTTTTTTTTTCATTATAAAATAGCAATACATTTCGCACTTTTTTATGGAACGAAAGCGAGGCTGGAAGAACCAAATAGAGGCTGGAAGTATCAAATTACAAGCGTGTCGGCCATCTATTTCTGCGCAGTACAAAACAACAGCTAAAATGGTAAGAGGTCTTCTAGGAAATTTCCATCAAGGATGTGATATATTTCAGCCGTATAATGGAATGCAATGCACTGCTATTGCGTTAGTTTCTTTAATGACCATATTAAATGGTGGTTTATACAATGTTTCGATTGAATCTCGACCAAATGCGTTGTCGATTGACCAAGTTTTGCATGAGGGCACGGAACTGTATACAAATATTGTTGAACAAACTAACCATGTCGGTTATCTTGGACACAACCATTTACCAACTTATATGACTTTGAGAAATCGTGATTTTCAAGTTAATTATATGCTGGATACATTTTATGGTCCAATTGATGCTGCAGTAAATGACAATGCTGGTCAGATGTGCTTTTATGAATCACTGAGTCAAGCTGTTGTACTTTCTAATTATCACTTACTTACTGTCAATGATTTAACAGTCTCTCTTTATTTAGATACTGATTCAAACCAATTTGCCATTTTTGATTCTCATGAACGAGGTAATAACGGTTTATATCATGAGCAGGGTGCAGCTGTTTTGCTTTTGTTTGACTCGTTTGATGAACTTGTGTTATACATTTTTGAAAATTACAGCGGTTATCTCTATGAACTGACACCAATTACTTTTACGGAAAATGCAGAACAAGTTAGGGTAGTAGAATCTAAAAGGCGTAAGCTAGAAACTTGTAATCAAGTCATTCCAGAAACATCTACACCAAATAATAGCGTGTCTGTAGTCGAAAGTGAAACAAATAATCAATTTTTTTTTCAAGCAAAGACACGGCGTCTAAGGCGTAAGCTAGAAACTTGTAATCAAGTCATTCCAGAAACATGTACAGTCGAAAGTGAAACAAATAATCAAATTTTTGTTCAAGCAAAGACACAGCGTCTAGACCACACATACTACTCTTCTAGTCATAATTCTAAAAAGCGTAAACATATTAAAAAAAGAGGGAAGCTGCAAAATATTTCTGTTTGCAATGCAAATGACACTGATAGGACAGACATATTTTGGAACTTTGATATGCTTGATGTAGGTTATACTTGTAATGTATCAACATCGGTAAATTTGACATTTTTGGATTACGAAAGTACTGATGGTCATATTTCTTCTTATGAAAAAGATATTCGTTTGTGTCCAGTTGAAAGCTGTGCGAGTTGTAACAGATTTCTGTTTGCAGATCAAGTTGTGCATTTGACAAAATTGAATGATGTTGCAAACTGTTTAAATATCTCTGAAAACTGCAGTCTTTGTCGATCTTGCCATAATCAATTAAAAACAAATAATGTCCCAGCTATTTCTGTACATGGAAATATGCTATTTATTGGTGATATTCCGTTTCCATTGACTAGTTTGTCGTCCTTAGAGAAAAAACTTATTTCTAAAATAAACATATTTATGACAGTAATTATATTGCCAGGGGGTCAGTACGCTGAAAAGGGATTGGTTTTAAACCTACCTACAGACTTGCAGGAAACAATGACACAGTTGCCACCACCCTCTCACAGTTGTTCCCATATGGTAATACACTTTAATAAAGAGACCGGAAAACCATGTGAAATAAGAGGCCAACAAGTGTCTGTTTCAACAATCAGGAATGCTCTGAAATGGTTGAAAATAAATAATCCCTTGTATTCTGATATTAAGTTCAAAGACAATTTACAGGATATAGATTCCCACACTCAAACTAATAACGAGTGTACAAGTATCCTTTTAGAAAATGAGTTGGAAGAAAGTGTATTAGTTCCTGTTGGAGATTCTGGAACCTGCAGTCTTGAAGTAAATGATGCTAATCATATGCAAATTTTGCAAGTTAACAAGAACACAAATGAACCTGTAAACATTTTAGAATTAACTTGTGGAGAAGAAAAGGCGTTTCCATGGCTATTTCCACATGGAAACAATGGGTTTAAGCATGAACGCCCATATAAGTTAACACCAAGTATGTACTTTCGAGTTCGCTTATATGATAAAACTGGTATTTTTCGTAAAGACAGGACATACTTGTTACACACTGCTGTTTCTTATGATGTATTTTTGCTGAAAAGAGAAGTAAGTATCCATATGAAAATAAGAAAAAAGGTTGCATCTTGTGGAAATGAAAATCAAACTCCAGTTACAGCTGGAAATGTAAAAAATATTGATCAGAATTGTGACCTTTTGGAAAATTCTTACATGTTCATGAAGAATATAAAAGGTACTGTGGCATATTTCAGAAATATGCTGTACGATTTGTTAGCAACGTTTCGCAGTTTAGGCCCTCCATCTTTATTCATGACCTTATCAGCTGATGATCTACACTGGCCAGAATTGGGTATGAATTTAGAAGATATTAATTTCAAAGATGCCTTTGGTCGTTCGTTTTTTTCTTCCATGCGAAATGATCCTTTATTAACTGCAACCCACTTTGACCGGCGTTTCAGAGCTCTAATGAAGCATGTCATTCATGGAAACTCGCAACCTCTTGGGAAAGTAAATGATTATTTTGCTAGAATTGAATTCCAAAACAGAGGAAGTCCCCACATACATATGTTTTTGTGGGTTGCAGATCTACCACACACCATAGATGAACATACTTGTCCCTCTATAATTTCGTATATCAATAAAACTATTTCTTCAAATATTCCAGATGAAATTGATGATCCAGAACTGTATGAATTAGTAAATCGTTTACAAAAGCATCATCATTCTCCATATTGCTGTAAACGTTCTGCCAGTTGTCGTTTTGGTTTTCCTAAACAACCATGTTCGAAAACGAGAATTGTGACTCATTTGCATCCGTCTTCAAAAAATAAAGGAAAATTTTATTTGTCAAAAAGAAATCACAATAGTATTTTCATAAATGATTACAACCCTACAATATTAAAGCACTGGCGTGCCAATATGGATATTCAATTGATCCAAAATGCTGAAGGAGCTGCATATTATGTTTGTGCATATTTATGCAAGTCTGAGCCAGATGATTTGAAAAATGCATTGGGTGAATTGATCACATCAGTTTTCAGACAAGACCCAAGTATCCCTAAATATGTGAAATTACTTAAGATTGGTTTATGTGTTCTTAAACACAGAAGAATGAGTAGTCAAGAGGCTGCATACAGAATGGGTAACTTACACTTACTGCATTCTACTAGAACTGTTGTATACTTAAATACGCGTCACCCAGATAAAAGATTTAAGATACTAAAGCCATCAAAAGACATAGAAAACCTTGCAGATAATAGCACAGATATTTTTTGCACAAACATTTTAGATTACTATCAGGACCGACCTTACTCTTTAGAAAATTTGTCTTTTTACAGATTTGCATCTTGGTACCAAAAAATTCCAACTCCTACAAGCAATGTTACCACAAATAATAGAAATGAAAGAATTCATTGTCGAACTTTCGATGTTTGGTTACGGAAAAAAAGAAGATTTAGTGTCATCCGATATGCTCAATTCCCAATTGGTAGTGAGGACTACTTCTATAGTTTACTTTTGTTACTTTTGCCTCATACAGATGAAAGTCAACTTGTTTGTCCGTTTCAAAGTGCTAAAGATGCTTTTGAAGCAAAACAACATTTGTTCGATGACGACATTAACCACATTTTTTTTTCCCTTACAACAGAAATTGAAAATGCCATGCGACGCATCAGGTTATGTGAAAATGAATTGGGTATCCATGAAACCATTTCAGATAAAAATTGCAGTTCCAATGATTCAGCTGTTGACCAGACAATTGCCTTTTCTGCAGAAAATGACAATATTCGTAAAAACTTTGTTGAAAACAATTATAATGACACAAATCTTGAAACATGTCATATTCATTCTTTACAATGTTGTGAATTTTCAGAAGATACTTTTAATGAAAATGTTAAAAAAATGTCTGCTTGCCAGTTGAAGGCTTTACAGCATGTTCAAACATACTTCAAGGATCGACTTCAATCTCCAATGCATGTATTTATTACTGGTGGTGCTGGTGTGGGAAAATCATTTGTTACTCGAATGATTATAGCATTTTTGCAATTGTTTACAAGTTCATCTATTGGATCGTCTCCTGTTGTTGTGTGTGCTCCAACTGGTACTGCCGCTCGCAATGTTAATGGATTTACTATACATTCGTTGTTGAAAATTCCAGTTTCTAATTATTTGGAATATGAGCAACTTCCAGCTTCTGCTTTAGCAAGGCTACAAAGGCAATTTTTATTAGTTCATACTATAGTCATAGATGAAATTAGTATGGTCAGTGACAAAATGATGACTTACATAAGTAGACGACTATCTGATATAAAGAATAACAAGTCTGCTTTTGGTAATATGAATGTTATAGTGGTTGGTGATTTCTTCCAGTTAAGGCCTATTAACGGGAAATTTGCTTTTTGTAACACTTTAATCTGGCAGCTCTTTCGGCCACTTTTCCTATCTGAAAATATGAGACAGAACAATGATTTAATCTATGCGCAACTTTTAAATAAAGCACGAGTTGGTTTACTTTCTGACCAGCAATAGGGCTTTCATATATCACATGTGTACTCATTGTGACAAGACGTTTCCATCATTAATAAACTTTTTTACCTTTACCATGACCTTTGAACTACATTTTGAAAACTTACCTTGATCATAACTTTTGAACCGTAAAAGATACGGTTTTCATATTTCACTTGTGTATTCCTTGTGTCAAGACCTTCTCATACTACCAAACTTTTTGCCTTGTGGCCGTGACCTTTGACCTACATCTTTTAAATTTTAACCATTATTATTATAACTTTTGAACCATAACAGATAGGGCTTTCATATTTCACATGTGTATTCCTTTTGACAAGACCTTATCATCAGTACCAAACCTTTTAACTGTGACCTTTGACCTACATTTTTAAAAGTTTAACCTTTATCATAACTTTTGAACTGTAACAAATAGGGCTTTTATATTTCACATGTGTATTTCTTGTAACAAGACCTTTCCATCAGTACCAAACTTTTTTACCTTGTGATCTACACATTGACCTTTGACCTACATTTTGAAAACTTTAACCTTCATCGTAACTTTTGAACCGTAAGATATAGGGCTTTTATTTTTCACATGTGTACGAGTATTCCTTATTACAAGATCTTTTGATCAGTACCAACACCTTTCACCATGCTACCTTGACTGTGACCTTTGACCTACATTTTTAAAACTTTTAACCTTGATCCTAATTTTTTAACCATAACAGATAGGGCTTTCATATTTCACATGTCTATTCTTTGTGACAAGACCTTTCCATAAGTACCAACATTTTATACCTTCACCATGACCTTTCACCTAAATAGTGTTTCACAAACACTTCTTGTTTTCTCTTGCAATTAATGCTTTTTTTTCAATTAATTTGAATGACTATAATTTTTTAGCGGGCACTTGATGCTTTGCATCAAATTTTTCTTGTATTACATTTATAAATTCAGTCTAATATTGTATAAAGCGCGATTGTAAAGATATATATTTCGCAAATCGTTTTGCTGAATATGTCGTATTAATATTTTACTATATGCTTTACAAGTTTAAGATCATCTACGATATGTACGATATCATACCAACTTAATCCTATTTGTTTGTTTTAAAGTCGAGATGTTATTAAACCCATCAATAATGTCTAAAGTATAGAACCAATTTTGCGACAAGTGGCGCACAGTTAATACCTACATGAATACCAAAATCTCGCGGTAAACGGGTTTACCGTATCTAATAAAGATGTTATCTAAAAGAAAAGATAACGTACTACAAACATCAACGCTAGTCCACATGTTATAATTATCATTAAATGAATTAATGAATGGTGTTTTACGGCACGTCGACATAAAAATAGGTCATATTGTTCGCAAACATTGATAAAAGATGAAGAAATGAAGTAGTAGATACAAATTAATGTAAATATATAAAGATAAAACTATTTACAAATAAGGGATGATATGGTAGTAATATAAACTATGTATAAATGTAGATCAACATATGCCCGTCAACGGGTGTATAAACAAGTAAATGTATATAAGAACATATTGTAATGAATTATAAAGTCTGATTATTATAATGATTTATATAGTCTGATTTCTTTCAGGAAATCTAAAACAAGACTAAAATCTATAATATCACATAACTCTTTCATAGTATTAACATTGTAGTTTGACGCATAGGATCGACATTTACACATTCCAACAAGATGTGTTTGACCGTTGACGGTGCAAAGCAGGGTATACATTCTGGTAATTGCTCACCTTGTAATAAATATGAATGAATATAACGTATATGTCCTATCCTGCACCGGCTAGGACAACTTCTTCTCGACGAATGGATCTACTAGAAGAACGACATTCTCCGAGTAACGGTTTAATTGAATGAAGTGTATTGTTAATTGACAAATCCCAAGCGGCTTGCCAAAACTTACAAATATATGTTAATTTTAAAATGAGTATAAGGTAATTTGGCATTAGATAGATGTAAACTTAATGCTGCTTTAGCAGTACTATCAGCTCTTTCATTACCACCTATTCCTACATTGCTTGGAAGCCAGCAGAAAATAATAACATTATCAAATAATATGGTCATCATCAGATTCCTGAATGTAGTTTAAGGCAAGTTCAATTGCCTTAAGTTCAGCTAAACATATAGAGGTCTTGCCAGACAGGCGGCTCTTTATGCTGTGTGCAGCTACATTATCTCTATCTTTAGAACCATCTGTGTACACTCAACAAAATTCCTAATCGGTCAGTTTATATTGTATTACTATTTTTATAATAATGTATGTATTCACACGAAATTTCACATATCGATATTTGAATAGGTACTGCAGCTAATTATTGATTTTTTTCTGGCCGGCTCGCGGTCAAATTAAGCGTGTTAGGCGTGTTAACCAATATAGCACATTTTGCACGTGCAGGGCATGGACACCAATATGCACGTGTTCATGTACACTTTTGTCATTGCTGATGATTTTCCTACTTGAAAAACACATACCATGGCGAGAATGACACAAGAGGAACGCGGCCGAGCTGTCAGAATGTTACAGGCCGGAACACCTTTACGACAGGTGAGTTTTATTTTTTTGAAATTTCAATAGAATATCGATATAATTTATTTGTAGCTATTATTTTGGTGGTTATTTCCGTTTTTAACTTTATTTCAGGTGGCAAGAACTTTCAATCGGCGGCTATCCACCATCCAAGCACTTTGGGCGAAATTCAACCAAACCGGAAGTGTGGCTGATCGACCCCGACGGTTCAAACAGAGGGTGACAACACAACGGCAGGACAGATACATGATCGTATCACATCTCCGTGATCGTTTTCTACCAGCTACAACGACATCTAGGCATACGAGGGCGACTCATGGACGCCATGTATCAACTCAAACCATACGAAACCGGTTACGTGACGTCGGAATTCGATGCCGTCGACCTCGGAAAGGTCCTATCTTAACGAGAAGACACCGCCAAGCTCGCTTAGGTTGGGTTAGGCGACATATACGATTTACCAGGGCCGACTGGGCGAATGTTCTTTTCGTCGACAAGACAAGGATTACATTGCGTTGTGCCTACGGCCGCAAACGCATTTATCGCCGACGTGGTGAGAGAAACAGCGCCAATTTTATTCTTGAGGCGGACCAGTTCGGGGGAGGATCCATTATGATATGGGCGGGCATTTCGATGCACACCAAAACACCGATCGTGTCCATACAAGGCAACATGAATGCACGACGATATCAGACGGACATCATTCAACCTGTTCTTATACCACACATTGCTGCAAACCGTGGCATGCAACTCGTCCAAGACAACGCTCCGTGCCATGTCGCCAGAGCAACATTGGCAATGTTACAGGCCAATAACATACGAGTCATCCCTTTTCCTGCTAAAAGTCCTGACCTAAACCCAATCGAGCATGTCTGGGACTTATTAAAACGAAAAGTACGGGCCCATCCTCAGCAGCTGAATCTACGGGAATTGGAGCGTGACGTCAACCGCGTTTGGAGAAATATCCGTCCGCAGTATCTTCACAGATACGTTGTATCAATGAGGAAACGTTGTCGAGCCGTGATTGCTGCCAATGGAGGGCACACACGTTATTAACATACAACAAAAGTCAATTAAAATGATTTTGTGACTTTTGAATTACCGGTTCGCCTTATACATTCCTGCGGAAGATTTCAACTCTTTATTTGTTTGAAATGAAATTTTGTGTGTTGATTTGTAATGAATTCCGCTTTCTTATGCGATCAATAAATTCACGAAATTGAATTTATTCTTTTTTTTTTATTACAATTTATTGAGATGACCGATTAGGAATTTTGTTGAGTGTATATATGTTGAAAGTTACTGTATTTCGATTTAATTTCATTAAATTTGCTTTGAAAGACAGTAGGATCTGTACTGGATTTGTTACTATTACAAAGATCAAAAATAATTGTTGGTGTTTCCAAAGTCCACGGTGGAATTTGTGGTACTTTGTACTTGGCAATCAAATTTAGGTCGATTTCAGTGTCTCTTAATTTTGGTTTAATACGAAGACCAAATGGTCGAATGGTCTTCGGTTTTCGATCAAAAAGAGGTTCAAAACTAGGTTTAAAAACAGTCTCGAAAGACGAGTTTGAAAGGTTAGATTGTAATTTAATGCCATACTGAAGGGCTAATTTGTCCCGTCTATGAGACAGTGATGGTTCATTAGCTTCAACATATAGACTTTCGGCTGGTTGTAATCCTTTATTATGTATAGGATCGAGCATCTGCAAGTATGACTTGTGAGTCGATCCATATACTATTGAGCCGTAAGCCAGCTTGGTTCTGATAAGAGATATATAATGTTGTAAAAGTACTTTACGATCCGCTCCCCAATTAGTGTTTGCAACAACTTTAAGTAAATTAAGAGCTTTAAGGTATTTGGCCTTCAAGTATTTAAGGTGTGGTATAAACGTTAATTTACGGTCGAAAATAAGACCAAGGAATTTTGTCTCATCCACTACTGGTATTGATGACCCGTCCAGTGTTAAATGAGGGTCTTCATGATGTTTACGTAGTTGACAAAAGTGCATTCAATTAGTTTTAGATTTAGAAAATTTAAAACCATTTTCATCAGACCAGGTCTAAAGTTTATTGAGACATTGTTGAAGTTGTCTCTCAATAGTGTTCATGTTTTTTGCACGATAACATGTAACAAAGTCGTCAACATATAGAGAGCAATCCACACCAGGATTGATGCATTTATCTATACCGTTAATTTTTATATTAAAAAGGATGACAGAGAGTATGCTGCCCTGAGGCACACCCATCTTCTGTTAATAAATGTCAGAGAAGGTTGAACCCATTCGGACACGAAACTGTCTATCATCTAAGAAATTCTCTATAAAAATTGGTAATCGGCCTCTAAGACCAAAGGCATAAAGATCATTCATGATACCGTACTTCCATGCAGTATCATAAGCTTTCTCCAAGTCAAAAAATACAGCGACTAGATGTTCTTTCATTACGAAAGCTTACCTAATAAATGATTCAAATCGAATGAGATTATCTGTTGTGCCTCTTTATCAGTTTGTTGGACTCCAGATACCAAACGAGTCTCTCATTAATCATTCGTTCCATGGTTTTACATAAACAACTCGTTAAAGCAATGGGGCGATAATTTATTGGGTCCGTATGATCCTTTCCAGGTTTGGGGACTGGAATAACGATTGCTTCCTGCCAAGAATCGGGGAAGTTTCCTGTCACCCAAACCTTATTAAATATATCAAGAAGTGTAGAGAGGCGGGTTTCATGTAAATGTTTTAATAATTGATAATGGATATCATCAGGACCAGCTGATGTATCATGAGCCTTTTTAAGGAATTCTCGAAGTGCTTTGAAAGTGAACAGTTTATTGTATTTCTCCAAATGTTTCGACTTAAAATTCAGTTTCTTCTGTTCTTTAAGAAAATTTGGTTGACAATTTACAGAAGAAGAGTTTATAGAAAAGGTTTCTGCCAAAGTGTAATATCTTTGATGTAATATCTTCATTATCAGTTTTAAGATGATTTACACAACTAGAATTACCTTTACCGTTTATTTTCCGGACCATGTCCAACGTCTTCTTAAGAGATGAGCGAGAGTTCAGCCTAGAGACATAAGATCTCCAGGATTTCCTCTTGCTATCCTTAATAGTACGAAGGGCTTTCGCACGAAAACTCTAAAAGTATCTAAATCATTTTGAGTTGGCCGCAAGTTAAAAGCATTCAATGCAGCTTTACGATCGCTGACTGCCTTTTTGCAGGCATCATCGTACCACGGTTTATGTGGGCGTTTTGGATTTGCTGATGTTTTTGGAATAGTTTGATCAGCTATATCATGAAGGGTTTTGGTATGAAGGCTGTAATTGTTCCTCACAAAGAGATTGAAACTTATCCCAATAAGCTTTGCGAAGTTTCCATCGTTGCATTTTTTCGAGAATTGGAGGGCCGATATTTTCAAGAAATAAGGGGAAGTGGTCACTTCCACATAGGTCGTCAAAACACTCCACGAAAAATCCATCAAGAGCGTTGGATAGTATATTGTTAAATCAATGGAAGAATGAGAGTCTGTAGCTGGATGTAAATAAATATGTGATTTGATATCATTAAAAGAACATAAATTGTTTTTGGCTTGAATTCTCAACTTGCTTGCCTTTATCGTTTATAGCTTTACAACCCCAAATGTAGTTGTGTGCATTAAAATCACCCAATAGTATAAAAGGTGATGGTAATTGTGCAACTAGGTGAATTTAGATCTTTAAGGTAAATATAAGATCATATTGTTATAACACATTGAGAGCAACAACTTGTAAACCAGTTTTCAACGCAACAGTTCTGTGAGGAATGTTTCGATTCACAAGAATCGAAACTCCTCCAGAAGAATTATCACCTGTATCACAAATATAGTTATACAATGAACAGTTTGTGAAAGATATATTATCACTAGTCTGCAAGAAAGTTTCTTGAAGACAAAATGCAACAGGGTTGTGTTTATTTAAAAGTAAGCTGATTTCATCATAATTACATTTTAGACCTAGGCAGTTCCATTGAATGACCTTATTTGATTTTGATGTTACTAAGGTGGAAGTACGGGTTTACGGCCTTTGGGGTTGGCAGACCTTGGAGACTTTGGAGACTTTGGGAGTTCCAGATATGCTGGATCATCAACCTCCATCTCCAAGTCTCCAAATCTGTTGTGCAGTACTATCGGATCATCAGATCGTTTTGACTGCTTCCCTAACCCGGGAGTTTTCTTTTTTCTTGCTGTCACGAATTCGTCGGGTTTGGTGGACTCTTGGTTGCACCAGAGTCCGTCGATTTCGAAATAGATGAAGTAGATGCAGTAGGTGTACGAGTTGTTGAGGATACAGTTGAAGGAGTTTTAGGCTTGGAAGCCACAAGAAGTTGGGAGCTACAGGAGGCTTATTCAAGAGGACCACAGTTTGAGAGACTGAAAATGTGTTAGAGGATTTCTGAACAGAGTGGAATAGTAGCAAACTTGTCGGAGTCTATTGGTCCGGTTAACACGGTCTGCGCCGCGATAGACCTGGTAGCTGGTTTCTCAACCCTATTCGCATCGGCATACGATTTGCCAGATGGAGTGGGCGGAGTAAGGCCCGCAACAAGTTGTCAAGCTTCAGGAAAAGAAATGTTCTTTTCAATATTAACCTTCTGTATTTCCCTCTCGTGCTTCCAGTTCGGACAATCCTTAGAGAAAGCCCCGTGGGTTCCCTTGCAGCGGGATTTTTGCAATTCGCGAAGTCGCTATGACTCTTCTGGTCGCAAAGGGCACAGACAGGAGCAGCTCGCTTGCATCTTTCTATGGTGACCAAAGAGTTGACAGTTAAAACATCGAAGAGGGTTTGGAATAAAGGGGTCAGCTGGTAGAATGATATATATAGTCTTGATGGCCTTTGGAAGATTTGGTGTGCTGAAAGTAAGCACAAAATTATTGATAGGAGTGAGTTTGCCTCGTGCTGAGTCCGCCTCGTACTGATGCGCGTTACTTGAATCACACATTGCGACTGAAGATTTTGAGTCATTTCCTCAAGAGTGCAGTGCTCCAGTTCCCTGGAGCGTACTACACCCTATGAAGAATTGTGAGAAATGTGAGGAATAACCTCAACACGGATGTTTACGAAAGTTTGAATTTTAAGGAGATTGTCAGAGTGTGATTTTTTGGCACTCTCAACAAGAAGTTTTCCATTATTGAGCTTTTTAACACTCCTTTTCTCACCGGCGATGCCAAGTAAAGCCTTGGAGATGGCAAAAGGAGAGAGTCTAGTTATAGGTTTGTCATTCTCTAGAGAGATAATATTGCGAAAACGAGGCCAATTTAAATGAGAAAAATCCTCTCAGATTCAGACTCGGACTCTTCTCGAAATCGTTTAATACCAAAAGTAGTTTGTTGTGCGTGTTTGGGTCCCATGATGGAGAATTGATATTCATTCTCCTCGCTTCTCACCCACCTCGGAGTCCAACAAGGTGAAATTTGCTATTGATATCCGACAGACAAATGCCAAGAATACGTGAAGAGTATACTCATATAAAACTAACGCATCAGACCCCCCCATATCACCCAGCGGACATAACCCCTTAACTAAAATGTCGAAGAGCCGCACTTATGTTCCGTCTAAAAGTGGCATGAGTATAGTCATACAACGTTCAAAAATACATGATTAGCCCTAGCACCAACGCCATAAAGGACCCTTTCTACATTATGTTTAAAGAGGACAAAATAAAAGGGGAGTAAGGTATTAAACGTGAGGGATTTAGAGAGATGTGAATTAAACAAGAACCTATGATCCCGTATAGCTGGCGTGACACACCGATAGATCAGATCGGGCTAATCTGACCGCCCGTCTAGTTGAAGTCCGGACCAAACTGGTGTGTTGTAACGCGGAGATAACTACCAGATCTCCACGTCACTCAACCGCCAGGATTCCCTTTTCCAACGACATGGGTCACCACCCACGGTCAACAGGTGGGCTACCTTTAGGAGGGTGTGGGGTCCCTCTGCTAAGTAACGAGCAGTCGGTTGATTCTTATCACCCCACCACCGACTGGGTGGTATAATTATCATTAAGGGAGTTTGTAAAGAAAGTCCTGAGATTATTACAAGCAAGAAAAGTAGTCCTTTCTCTAGAACATTTCTTCTGAATCAATTTGTCTTTGATCAGGTTATTGTAGAGTGGTGCATAGAGTGGGAAAGTCGTAGGTGCGTATAGCAGGGGCATGGAAATGCTACACCGTAACTTATTCTTAAAGGAAGTCAAGTTTTGATAGTCCTTGTCGCAGACTTATATAACTTTTATATTTTAAAATAGATCAGTGTTACGATAATAGCAGTTTGTAAAGTTTTTTCGAAGTGTATTGTAACGGTTGCATTGATAGAGTAGCTATTTAGTTATGCAAATATTTCGAATATACACTCAACAAAATTCCTAATCGGTCAGTTTATATTGTATTACTATTTTTATAATAATGTATGTATTCACACAAAATTTCACATATCGATATTTGAATAGGTACTGCAGCTAATTATTGATTTTTTCTGACCGGCTCGCGGTCAAATTAAGCGTGTTAGGCGTGTTAACCAATATAGCACATTTTGCACGTGCAGGGCATGGACACCAATATGCACGTGTGCATGTACACTTTTGTCATTGCTGATGATTTTCCTACTTGAAAAACACATACCATGGCGAGAATGACACAAGAGGAACGCGGCCGAGCTGTCAGAATGTTACAGGCCGGAACACCTTTACGACAGGTGAGTTTTATTTTTTTGAAATTGCAATAGAATATCGAAATAATTTATTTGTAGCTATTATTTTGGTGGCTATTTCCGTTTTTAACTTTATTTCAGGTGGCAAGAACTTTCAATCGGCGGCTATCCACCATCCAAGCACTTTGGGCGAAATTCAACCAAACCGGAAGTGTGGCTGATCGACCCCGACGGTTCAAACAGAGGGTGACAACACAACGGCAGGACAGATACATGATCGTATCACATCTCCGTGATCGTTTTCTACCAGTTACAACGACATCTAGGCATACGAGGGCGACTCATGGACGTCATGTATCAACTCAAACCATACGAAACCGGTTACGTGACGTCGGAATTCGATGCCGTCGACCTCGGAAAGGTCCTATCTTAACGAGAAGACACCGCCAAGCTCGCTTAGGTTGGGTTAGGCGACATATACGGTTTACCAGGGCCGACTGGGCGAATGTTCTTTTCGTCGACGAGACAAGGATTACATTGCGTTGTGCCGACGGCCGCAAACGCATTTATCGCCGACGTGGTGAGAGAAACAGCGCCAATTTTATTCTTGAGGCGGACCAGTTCGGGGGAGGATCCATTATGATATGGGCGGGCATTTCGATGCACACCAAAATACCGATCGTGTCCATACAAGGCAACATGAATGCACGACGATATCAGACGGACATCATTCAACCTGTTCTTATACCACACATTGCTGCAAACCGTGGCATGCAACTCGTCCAAGACAACGCTCCGTGCCATGTCGCCAGAGCAACATTGGCAATGTTACAGGCCAATAACATACGAGTCATCCCTTTTCCTGCTAAAAGTCCTGACCTAAACCCAATCGAGCATGTCTGGGACTTATTAAAACGAAAAGTACGGGCCCATCCTCAGCAGCTGAATCTACGGGAATTGGAGCGTGACGTCAACCGCGTTTGGAGAAATATCCGTCAGCAGTATCTTCACAGATACATTGTATCAATGAGGAGTCGTTGTCGAGCCGTGATTGCTGCCGATGGAGGGCACACACGTTATTAACATACAACAAAAGTCAATTAAAATGATTTTGTGACTTTTGAATTACCGGTTCGCCTTATACATTCCTGCGGAAGATTTCAACTCTTTATTTGTTTGAAATGAAATTTTGTGTGTTGATTTGTAATGAATTCCGCTTTCTTATGCGATCAATAAATTCACGAAATTGAATTTATTCTTTTTTTTTATTACAATTTATTGAGGTGACCGATTAGGAATTTTGTTGAGTGTATAGAGATTATTTAACTGCTGAGATCGATTATAGGGAAATCCTTCACGAGATGGTAGAGTGAATGATTTCCCTGTAAACGAACACAGCAGTTAAATAATCTATTTATTATATTTTAAATCAGTTCATGCATGATTTTAATCGGAATAAATCGCTTTAGTGAACGTTTTCGGCGGATGACGTCGACGTCAGCAACAGTTTTTGACGTCATAACTCAACGTCACAGTTAGTTATTTTTGTGTTCGGCGTTAGTTATTAATATTTAGCGATTATGAATATTCTTTCACTGAGAAATCCCGATCTTTCACCGATAAAAATGGAATTATAAACTCTACTACAAGCTCTAGAAAAACGAATAAGTTGAGAAACATAGACACCATCAGAAGTTGCACGAGCAACATCCCCATCTAAGTGGGAATATTTAACAATATCAAAATTAAAAGTATCTCTCTTGTCATAAATGTTGTTAATTATTTCCATTTTCAATAGAGAGATGTAAAGGTTAATCTCTTTAGTTTGAGGAATTTCGGAAACCTTAGACTCTTACTATAGGCAAATAAAACAAAGTGTACTTATTGGTTTCCATTTTCTATCTATTACGTACTAGTACACGGTGCTTTGTGTGACCCAGTGGATAGCATGGTGGTTTTGAACCTGTGTCCTCCGTCTATCATCCGAGAACGTTAATTAATTATAGACATGTAGTCGTTAGTAGGAGTAGGTTTGGTTCCCGGATTCCTATGTATGCTTCCATTCTCTGTTGAGCGATTCTTAAAGTTCTCCGGCCATGTTTTGTTTCATGAACATGTTTGTATTTATTTAAATCGAAATTAATACACAGCAATAGATATTTACAATTCACACATTTCAATATATGTGAAAAGCGAGAAGTAGATTTTATTTGATGACGTAGAAAACTTTGAACAGGTAAATTAATCCACAGGTAAATGTATTTATCAATTATCTGGCAATAGTTGTGCAGCTATACAATTCAGATTTACCTCATTTCCCCGTGCAGTCACGCAGTGGTAAAAGTAGTATCTACGTCATGCAAATAAAACTTATTTATATATATAACTTAGAAGGGTTTTAAATATATGTTTCTCTCCGGGACTGTCAAAAAATGTTAAATGTGTCAATTGATAATACTACAAAAATGGTGGCCATTCACCTTTAATAACCTATATGTGTTGATGAGTCGATAAACAACATTCAGTTCAATTGCATATCGCAGAATCGTGGCAATGTTTAAATAAAAGGAAATAAGTACTTCCATCTTCACTATAATAGTACTGTAATATCCACGTCTTAAACATTTTAAAAGACAACAATTATATATAAATTAACAATAATGTCAAAAAGTATAAAACAGACAATTTTAAACGTCCATTTGTAATAAAAGTTTATATTATTATGTTCATACAATAGCAGAGTGCACGCAAGCATAATTGCAGAAAACAGTCAAATAAATAAGTTGGCTCTCAAAAAGTTGCCTTGTGGTGTGATCAAACCCTGACGCTCGGGAACAAGAGACGTATGTAGACGACACTCTGACTTTGGCGAAGTCGGTAATTGCACCTCAAGTTCGCACTTAATAACAGTATATACAATCGTTACGATCTGCAGTCTGAATAGTTCCTACCATTCTGCATATGAGCGAACTCGTACAGTTTGAAATTACTAAACATAAATATTTATTACATAAGTATTTCTGGTAGAAAAAAATAAATAATCGCAAATATTTTAACCAACTCAGAAAAACTTATATTAACTTGCTACATCGAGCCATAGCGTCAATAAACGTGTTGCTGTGTTGAGCAAGTTTATTAAAAAATGCAAACTGTTGGTGTCAACTCCACATCACCATTGATAATGTCATGAACTGTAAAACAGATACACAATACCATCAATCACACATGTATATCAAGTAGGAACACAATGAATATCAATGATTACACTCATATAGGATCAGATGCCACTACTGCTTACATAATAGCCTTTTGGCCTACAAAGCCTATTGCTAAATCTCATTGTATGAAAAAATACTGACTTTTATTAACGATCTATCTTAGATATCTACGAAGAGGCACCACACCGAGGCAATTACTTCGGTAGAATTTTAGGAAGGTACCAAACATTGATTTTATTTTATTTTAATGTTGTTTAAGGGCTCATCAACACAGTATAAGTTATTTAGAGCCGCCCCAGATAGAAGGCAAGGATTCAAAGGAATCCGGGAACCGTGCCCTACTCTTATTATTGAACAGATTCTATGGTTCTTTAACGTGCTCGGAGGACATACTGATACACGGGACCGCCCGGGTTTACATCCCCATTCGACGGACGAGGCTAAGGGAAAAAATGAAGTCAAGAGTCTTGAATATAATTTACCTAACTTAAAACTACAAATCCGTCCCGGTGTGACGGGAATGCAATAAAACGCAGCAAATCTTGTAGAAAACTACTTTTTTGGGGTGAGGGGTGGTAGTCGGGCGGCATGCCCTCATACCCCGCTAGGAAGTAATTCGCCTCAGTTAAATTGTTGTGATGTCAATGGGCAACGATCAGAAAATTGGAGTTAATGTAATCCTTTCAGCCTCTAACAGTTCACTGAATGTGGGCACCCTTAGTATTGCAGTCAGTAAATTTTACTTTGTGCAAATATACACCCAGTTTTATGAATAAAAATGCCAATTTCAGTCAAAGTATCCTCAACTAGAGTTATCACTGAAAGTGATTAATACCCCCACAATACCGCCTTGTCACATAAACATGGCAACCACAAGAAAACAATGGTCTAGTTTAAACAAATTTATTTCTAATAAATGTACATGGAAATGGGGTCGGGCCACAAGTTATTACAACATTAGAAATCCGGCCCTCCCGCTACAAAATATTCATACAATTTAGACAATGGCAAACAAATTATTTAAACTACAAAATATGAAATAAACAGGAAAATAAAATAATGAGAGAGGGAGAGAGAGACCGACAAGCTCACTCCTATATACTCTCTCCCCCCCCCCCCACCCCCCACCCCACCCCCAACCTAAAACTTCGTTTTGTGGGGGTATAATTAGCAGGTTCCTCAGAGTTGACTGTAGCATTTTTTTTGGAAAATTCTAAGTTGAAAAGGGGTCAAAACTCCATCAAAAATTAGTGGTTTGTAACCAAAGTCGAACTTAACCTGTATTGTATGGTCTTAAACCCGTGTACCAAAAAATATTTAAATCCGTCGACAATTTCATGAGTTATCGTCCGGACACCGTTTTTTTGGGGCAATTTCTAAGTTGAAAAAGGGGCCATAACTCCATCAAAAATTGGTGGCTTGTAACAAAAGTCGAACTTGACCTGTATTTTATGGTCTTAAACCCTTGTACCAAAAAGTATTTAAATCCGTCGACCCTTTCATGAGTTATCGTCCGGACACCGTTTTTTTGGGCAAATTCTAAGTTGAAAAGGGGCCATAACTCCGTCAAAAATTGGTGGTTTGTAACCATAGTTGAACTTCACTTGTATTTATGGTGTTATACCCGTGTACCAAATATTATTTAAATCCATCAACCCTTTCATGAGTTATCGTCCGGACACCGTAAAAAACACAGACCGATGAACGGACCGACGGACCGACGGACCGACAAGCTCACTCCTATATACACCCCCCCCCCCCCCACGCCCCCCCCCCCCACCTAAACTTCGTTTGTGAGGGTATAATAAACATGTAATGGAAATATCTTATTTTGATGTTTACGGTGATTTGTTATGGTTTGGGTAAGTTAATCCTATCATAATCTGCCTTACAATCAGACTATATGCCCTAATAAACCCTATAATACCAAGAGTAGTATATCTGATCATATAATGAATGAATGAATGGTGTTTTACGGCACATCGACACATATATAGGTCATATTGTGCGCAAAAACTGACGAAAGATGACGAAATGAAGGATTAATTAAAAATTATTGTAAATATATCAAGATAAAACTATTAAAAAATAAGGGATGATATGGTAGTAATATAAACTATATATGTAAATAAACAAATGCCCGAAAACGGGTATATAAAAAAATAATTATATACAAGAACATATTATAATGATTTATATAGTCTGACTTCCTGAATGAAATTTAAAATTAGACTAAAATCTATAGTATTAAATAACTCGGTCATAGTATTAACATTGTAGTACCTGTGACGATAGGATCAAAGTCTACACATTCCAACAATATGTGTTTAACCGTTAACGGTGCAAAGCAGGGTATACATTCTGGTAATGGCTCACCTTGTAATAAATATGAATGAGTATAACGTGTATGCCCTATTCTGCACCGGGCTAGAACAACTTCCTCTCGACGAATGGGTCTACTAGAAGAGCGCCATTCTCCGAGTAACGGTTTAATTGAATGGAGTTTATTGTTAACTGACAAATCCCAAGTGGCTTGCCAAGAGTTACGAATATATGTGTTAATACAGCTTTTAAAATCAGTATAAGGTAATTTGGTATTAGATATGTAAATCTCATGCTGCCTTGGCAGCACTATCAGCTCTATCATTACCACGTATTCCTACATGGCTCGGAAGCCAGCAGAAAATAATAACATTATCAATTATAAGAGTATTGTACTTTTCTAAAAGTTGAAGCACAACTGGGTTATCATGTTTCATATTACCCAGTGCTTGAAGAGATGAAAGGGAATCAGAAAAGATTAGAAAATGGTCATCATCAGATTCCTGAATATAATGTAAGGCAAGTTCAATTGCCTTAAGTTCAGCTGTAAAGATAGAGGCCTTGTCAGGCAGGCGGCTCCTTATGCTGTGTTTGTGAACAACAGCTGCTGCAGCTACCTTATCTCCATCTTTAGAACCATCTGTGTATATATGTTGAAAGTTACTGTATTTCGATTTAATTTCATTAAATTTGCTTTGAAAGACAGTAGGGTCTGTATTGGATTTGTTACTATTACAAAGGTCGAAAATAATTGTTGGTGTTTCCAAAGTCCACGGTGGAATTTGTGGTACTTTGTACTTGGCAATCAAATTTAGGTCGATTTCAGTGTCTCTTAATTTTGGTTTAATACGAAGACCAAATGGTCGGATGGCCTTCGGTTTTCGATCAAAATGAGGTTCATAACCAGGATTAAAGACATTATCGAAAGTTGGGTTTGAAGGGGTAGATTTTAATTTAATGGCATATTGAAGGGCTAACTTGTCCCGTCTATGAGACAGTGATGGTTCATTAGCTTCAACATATAGACTTTCGGCTGGTGATGTACGAAAGGCACCTAAGGCGAGTCGTAATCCTTGATTATGTATAGGATCGAGCATCTGCAAGTATGACTTGCGAGTCGATCCATATACTATTGAGCCGTAGTCCAGTTTGGATCTGATAAGAGATCTTTAAAGTCGCAAGAGGACTTTACGATCTGCTCCCCAGTTAGCGTTTGCAACAACTTTAAGAGAAATCTGTGTGCGAACTCTGAGCGAGTATAACAGTCAATGAAATATTAAAGAAAACACACATCACACCTAAAAATAATACGAAAGTAAATAACAATTGCTCGAAATTAAATAACAAAATTAATACAAGTGCAGATGTACACCTGGCTTTTATTTTAACAATATGTCATCTGTATGCGGTGAAGATGGGAATTCCAACACGAGATGTAAGTGTCAAACCGGTGAAAATCAGCCATTGAACACAATGCAATATAGGCTATATTTGGAGATCAGTCACAAGTTCCACAACATTCGTTCGCTTAAATACACTTTTATTCTGTAAATTAAACACATTTGGCTAGCAAACGGTCCCATATCTGGAATAAAACACCGATTCAGTTTTTCAACATTTCGCGTCATTCATTCACATTTACAGGTAAGAAAAAACAAGAGATATATGTTCAATATAACATTTAATAACAAGTATCGGATTCAAATAAATCTTCCACTGTTACCTCTCGATGGCGCGTGGGAAAATCACACACGAACGTGATAATAGCTATATTTCAGCGAAGTCGATGTAACCAAACTTACAAATAATCAACCTTAATTTTTTTGATTGTCTACATTACATAGACGAACATAGCTGCGACGTTGTGTTTTTTTCATCAAAATGGCGTCCTTAAAAAATCAAAGACTTGGTCATATTGGCCGTGTTGGCTTATCCAATCAGATTGCTTGAATTTCATATTGGCCGAGTTTTCTCATATTGGCCGAGTTTCTCTCCATATTGGCCTTGTTTTTACCATATGATGCGTGCAGTTTCCTGCAAACCACGGCAGATATTAAATAGTTAATTAATAAGTATGTGTATTAATGTGTCTGTATATAGAAAAAAGCAGGAAAACTTGTTCCTTCATACAGTGTATCATAATAGAGGATCTTACATGAGTACTCATTCATTATTGAATTTAGTAAACGAGTTGGCAAACTGATATAATGCGAGGCTCCTGCCGAGCATTATATCATGTTTTTTGCTAACGAGTTTAATAAATTCAATAATGAATGAGAACGAATGTTAGATTCTATTTATCACATAACTCACATACCGACTTTTATTGCATTTTGCCTGTCGCTTTAACACGCGAAACCGACATAAGCCGTGGAATTGGATCATAGTCATTATCGATTTTTTTTACAACGCTTACTAGGCTTATTTGCATACTTATATAGCTAGTGGTATATCAAAAATATAGAATGGTGTTATTCCCACACCGTAAGTTATGTGATGAAACCTTTCCATACATAATAAGCAGTACAACAAGTATACATGTAACATTACGAGTCAAGCTTACTATTGTAGAATGCATATGTGATAACAATATACGTATTCATGGTTGTGTGTGTATTCATTTAATGAATGGAGAAAACGTGGAACAATGAACACAGAAATGCCTTCAGAGCGGGTTTAATTATAAAGCTTCCGCAGTTTAATAATCTGCTATTAAATATCGTGTCTAATGGTACAAACGATGTAAATACTTTGTTAAATAATTTCACAAGTATAATACGAGAGGTGGCAGATGCACTATTTTTAAAAACATATTCAACAAATAGTAACGCATGCTTTATTGATAAGTCCCTTTGTTTAAACAGGCCGAGTGGTTTGATTCAGAATGCCAGCAGGCTAGAAGTGTTTATTTAGAAGCATTACCTAAGAATTTTGAAAATATTTTAAAGGAAAAAACAACAGAGTCGAAATGAAATCCCGCTTGATGAGTTTACGAAATATTTTCAGAATTAGGTAACGATATTTCCAATGTAAAAATGATGAAGCCGAGGATTTTTGCTATACTCATAACTTTGACGATTTATATTGTAATTTTGAGTAGCTTGACAAGCCCATAACTCTACAAGAAATATTAGATGCAGTTAAAAACCTGAAAAATAGAAAAGCTATAGGAGTGATTATATAATGAATGAATATTTATTGAAAGCATTGATATTTTATCTTTTCATTTGTGTGACATGTTTAATATTTTACTTGATACTGAATATTTCCCAGAAAAGTGGACTGAAGGTATACTTATCCCATTGCATAAAAACGGAGATTTTAATAATGTTAATACTACAGGGGTATCACTTTATTAAGTTGTTTATCTAAACTCTTTACCAAATATTAAATAAAAGAATTGTGACTTTTTGTGATAATAACCATGTTTTGTCTAATACGCATTTTGGATTTAGGAAAGGGCGCTCAACCACTGATGCATTGTTTGTCTTACTAAATACTGTTCAAAAATATCTGAATGATAAGAAAGACTATATTGTGTGTTTGTTGATCTGAAGAAGTGTTTTGATACAATTTATAGAAACGCATTATGGTTGAAACTTACAAAACGGGAATACAGGGTAAATTGTTAAGAATAATAAAAGATATGTATGAAAAAGTTAAATCATGTGTAAGACAATGTGGAATTTACTCAGATTTTTTTTGAACATGCGATTGGGTTAAGGCAAGGGAGATAAACTCGTCGATATTGTTTTCTCTTTTTATTGAGGACCTAGAACTATATTTACAAAATGACATTAGTACTGGTTTAGAAATTGATGATATTGTTCTTATATTACTATTATTTGCGGACGATATGATTATCATAGGTAAATCACCTGAAGAATTACAAAACAATATTAATTTACTTTATGACTATAGTAACACATGGGATTAGAGGTGAATACGGTTAAAACAAAGATTATGTTTTTTGAAAAAGAGGTGGTTTATTAGACAATGAATCTTGGCATTATAATGGAGAGAATATAGAGGTAGTAAATGATTTCAACTATTTAGGTACAGTCTTTATTTATACTTGAAATTTTGCTCTGAACCAAGACAACTTATTGGAAAATCTTTGAAAGCATTAAATGTTCTCTTAGTAAACTGTAGAAAAATAAGTTGAAACCAAAAATATTATGTCAACTATTTGATTCATTTGTGGCGTCAATTTGAATTATTCTTCGGAATTTGGAGATATACAAAATCAAAGCAAATCGAAAGAATACATTTAAATTTAAAAGTAAGAAACAGTTCTTGTACATGAGGAGTATATGGAGAATTAGGTAGATATCCTTTATTTATAACGCGTTATGTAAGAATACTTAAATACTGGTTTAAATTATTGAAAACAGATAACATAATACTTAAAAGCATTTGCATATCGTCACTAAAATATTGTGAAAATGGGTATAAAAATTGGGCATCGAATGTAAAAAGTATGTTAAACGAATATGGTTTTACAAATGTCTGAAATGACCCAAATTCTGTTAATGCTAAATACTTTATAACTACGTTTAGACAAAGAGTTGTTGATTGTTTTATACAACGATGGTTTGTAGATGAGGAATCAAGTGGTGTACTTGAATTATATAATAATTGTAATTGAATTTTAATTATGAATCATACCTTGATATTTTACCATGTAATCTCAGACCAAACAAAATTCAGAATATCAGCACATTCGTTAAGAATACAGACCGGCAGATACGCTCGTAATAGAATACCTAGAAATGAAAGATATTGTCAATGCTGTCACAGTATTGATTTGGAAGATGAATACCATTTTATTTTGATTTGTCCTTGTTACACAAGAATCCGGACAATTTCTTTAAAAAATATTATTATAATAGACCTAGTATGTTTAAATTCTTAGAATTATTGCAGACACAGGATAAGAATATTGTTATAAAGTTAGCAAAATATATTAGTACAGCTTTAGCTATAAGGAATACAATCTTTATTAATTAAACAATGTTTAGCTCTGTTGTAGTTTCATTCTCATTTATCAGTTACTCAACATTAATATTGCTCATAGCAAATGTACTTTTGTCTAAAAACACTTGTACTTTTGTCTAAAAACACTTGACTTAGTATGCATGACAATTTATGTATGTATATATAACGATGTACGTATGTACAAGTTTAATAAAATATATGTTCTGTTCTGTTCTGTGTAATGATTAAATGATTTAGCACTCATGTTTGTATATCACAGCTTCTTTCGAATTTTATAATCGAGTAAGCAATGCAATGCTTCAATGTTACAGAACTTTTGTGAAGGTATCATGTGTTATGTGTCTAACTTGACGCATCACTTATGTCTAAGGAGAGAGAACACTCATAAGTAAATGTTCTTTTTATTCTGTTATTTTACAGTGAATAGTATACAAAGCTTACGTAATGGATACCCCCATTTCAAGGTATAATAGTTTGGTAGACTGGTAGAAAACATGTTGAACTTAACATTTGTATTTGTATTAATTAACAGTCAAACAAGTTTCAATGCGTTTGAGTTTCAAATGCTTCAGGACGAATATCAACGTCCAAATGACGTATGTGCGGTGTAGAACTTTTCGATTTTCTTACACCATGCCGAGAACCCGGAAACACATACCTATCATTTTCGACAACCTCTAAATTGTCCTTTTTCAATTCGGAAACTGTTACATCGTGCGAATTACTGGTAGATATTAAAGGTACAATTTTATTTGAAAATGATCGCTTTAAACTCTTTGATTCTGAGTGAGGTGTTGCCTCAGATTGGAGCTCATCACTGGATGTAATTGAAGTCGACGGTGTTTGCCAAATTAAATTTTCATCGTCGTTTGTCTGTTTTGCCTTGCGTCGTTTCTTTCGCATGCGTTTGTTCTTTTCCTTTCTGCGAAGCAAACTCAACATTTTTTCTTCTGATATTTCCTCTTCAAAGAATGAAACCGCAACATTCTCATAAATTACATCATGTCTTGTCTTCTGCTTAACTGGAGGTTTGTGTTTCACTTTCCGTTCGTTAGCATTTTTGGACATTTCAGCATCATAGGCTATTTTCATATGCTGATCAACTGCCTTGTCTTCATTTCTAATACAAGTGTTGTCGTTTCTTTCTTTTTCATTAACAGCAACAGTGACCTGTTCGACTGTCAGTATCTCTTTGGTTGGAGTTTCTACCCGTTCTTTAGAAATTGAGTCTTCCTTTTCAGCTTTGTTCAGCTTTATTTTCTTTTTCCGATCTTTACGTGATTGTTTAGTTTCTTGTTCTTCGTGTACTGGGTCAGGTGTGTCTTTAAGAAGAATTTGACCTTCTTCATCGTTAACAGCGTTGACAGGCGTTATTTCTATTTCTGTAACAGGCTTTATTTCGTCTTCTGTGTGATGTTTCTTCTTACGCTTTTTCCTTTTTTTAATATTTTCATCTACCGGTATTACATGTATAGCATTAGCTAAGACAATTTCTGGTATTTCTTTATTCGAAACATTATTTCCAGACTCAGTACCCATTGCTGTGCCATTAACCTGACTTTCAGTTTCAAACGGCATTGCTTCCTTTGCTGGGACGACTTCTTTTTCTCTCAACTCTTCATATGATACAACATCTTCTGTTTCGTACGCATTTGATACTAATTCATCTTCTGGTGCTACTTCTGTTGTCATTTCGTCGATTTCTTCCACTACTATTTCTTCGTCCTTATCTTCAACAACAACTTTGTCTTCCATTGTTTCTTCATCTGCACTTGGATGTCCTTCTGTGGTTTCTTCTTCTTCTAATTCTATATTATCCTCATTACTCGTCTCTGATTCCAGATGAAATCTCTCATTCGCTGGATAGGCGTTGATGATAGGTTGTTCATCCGTAGTTTGAGATGCACTGTCTTCCTGGAAAACGTATATATCGTCATAACATGATATATATTGTTTTGATAAAAAAAAACACGGGGGTTTGTTTTCATATCGTTTATTGCTTTTGTCAACCTCTGCGTTGTGTCAATAAAATCAACGTTCCATAATATCGAATAAACATTGCATATACTTCTGAAGTAGTATACCTCTGAAGCAGTTAATTTGAAGAAGAAACAAACATGTACAAATGTACAATTTTATTTCTGTTGACGTTGTTAGTAGTGTGTCGGCATATTTTCTCCAATGTAGTATAAAGTTTACCAGTTAAGAGCTAAAGAAGCCCTATAGATATGTTGTTGACTACCATTAGTGTATCGTTTAACTAAGGTAATATGGTATGTTATATGCTTTGGCAAGTGTACATAAGTTCCCGGCCATGTTTATGTTTATTTAAATAGAAATCAATACCCAGCAATAGATATTTACAATTGACACATTGTAATATCTGTGAAAAGCGAGAATAAGATTGTATTTGATGACGTAGAAAACTTTTAACTGGTAAATTAATCCACAGGTAAATGTATTTATCAATTATCTGGCAATAGTTGTGCAGCTTTACTTCATTTCCCCGTGCAGTCATGCAGTGGTAAAAGTAGTATCTACGTCATGCAAATAATACGTATTTTTACATACAACTTAGTAGCGGTTTTAAATATCAAGAAATGTTCATATGATGTTTAAGAGTTACATTTGTTTATTGATAATTCTACAAAAAGGGTGGCCATTCATCTTTAATCAGCAATTCCAGAAAAAAACAACATATAAATTGGTTACATACTGTATACGTACGATTAAATAAATATATACATGTACAATACCTTGTCCTCTTTCCGTCGACACTTATGATAGTAGATACAACAAGCAATGATGGCGGCTATCAGCAGTATACCGACAAGCACGCACACGATGATGATAATCTTATCTGTTGAAAAAGAGAGACAATATGCAGAATTGTACATAATATGCTAAAGAAGACATATCAATAACTAAACATATGAGTACATAATGGCCGCACAAATAACAGCTTTAACTATTAGTTGTATTATGCAGATTTTGCATAGTTGTTTTAACTGCAAACAATTAATCACTACACCACTAAAAAGTATTGCGTTAACTTTATTATGCACAAAACATTTAGAAATGTATTATGTCATGCTTCTTTTTAGTCAATAAAGCATGTCTGCGAAATGTAACTGGTCGGACACAATACAACTGTGGACACAGTGAAGTGATCCTGCCAATCAAATTGCAATCATGTCGCTTTGGGCAGAGTTCTTTCAAGACCACCTGGCAATGTGAAGGAACGCGGGTCGGAGCAATAAAAGTGCGTAAAGGCGGTGGGTACATTGACGAGAGTCTTAACCTTCTGATAAATCTGATGTCATACGTACGAGCGTAGAATATTTAAAAAAAATGGAGGTGATAACGAAGATTTCTTCATGGTAAAGTAAACGAATTTATTTTCAACTGTGTATTGCGAACGATTTCAATGAACTATTGCTTCAATTCTCGGTGAAAACATGTGGAAGTGGCCTTGTCTTACTGTCGTAGGGTGTCATTTGTAGTATATTCAATAGACTGTTCTCTCAGTTGTGCAATTACGATGATTGCTTTAGTTACACAATTAACGATCAATACAATGAATCGTATAATTAAAACTGAACAAAGAAACATACTCCAGTTGAATAAAATGTAAAAATAAAGATTGGCTTCAATATTTCGATCTTTCATTGTTGTTTGAAATAGAATAGTTTAAAGTTAAAGATTCGAGAGTAACGAACTTTAAAAAACAACGCTAATGTCTTTTATTCTCGATGAAACATCGAAATATAACTTTCAAAATTTCGTTCTTTTACCTGTATCATCATGTGCTGATGCCGATGTTTTTGCTGGTGTTGTTGTTGTCGTTGGTGGCTTCGTTGATGTTGTTGTTGGTATCGTCGTTGTCGTTGGCGTCGTCGTTGTCGTTGTTGTCGTTGTTGTTGATGTTGTTGTTGTTGGCGTTGTTGTCGTCGTCATCGATGTTGTTGGAGTCGTCGTTGTCGTTGTTGGCGTTGTTGTTGTCGTTGTTGGCGTCGTCGACGTTGTTGTTGGTGTAGTCGTTGTTGTTGTTGGGGTCGTCGTCGTCGTCGATGTTGTTGTCGTTGTAATATTGCAATAACTGGGACCAACTGCAGGACACTGTACGGTGAGATTTGCCGCAAGAGATGCTAAAATGAAATACAAAAGACAGGCGTAAAAGGTATATGCCACAGTAGAAGCATACTCGATAACGTGTGTTTTACATTTAGGGCGTAATGCAGATAATTAGAACTACGCTACGTGTGTACATAATACTGACTATAACCTACATTGTAGTCAAGGATATTGAAGGAAGCGTATTGGGGGATCGCTTATTAGTAATTTTCACGGTGCAGTTGTTTGTATATGTACACAGCCAACTTTCTGTCTTCTTCCTGTAGGTCATATACCACTATTGCATTTCCCATAGACATCCATTATAGCCTTTTGGTCTACAACACCTATTCCTATATAAGAACGGATGATAAAACCTAACCTTTTTTAAAGAACTATCTTAGAGACACTAACAAATTACCAGCAAATTGGGGGTAATGTGTTGCTTTCGGCACCTAATATTTCACTGAAGGCGGACACACCCAGAATGGCAGTCAAGAAATTTTACTTTTTGCAAATATACTCTCAGTACAATTGTATCCATACAAATGCAAATTTCAGTCAAAATATCCTAAATCAACATGTTTTAAGATGGAAATAAAATATTTTCATGTTTTATGGGGATTTGTTATGATTTGGGTAATTTAATCCCTTACAATCTGACTATATGCCCTAATAGACCCTATACCTTTTTCAACCAATCAGAAGCCCAAATCAATAGTGGTATCTGACCTGTAACAAATTGATAAGAGATGCTTAGAGCTTACATTTCAAAACTCTGCCTTCTCCCCACAAAAGTTAGCTTTATGACAGGAAAGAATCGTATGTATTTTCTTACGCCCCCACTGAGTTCTACTACATTCCCCCAGCATTTTACGAGATATTAATTCTGTCAGCCATAAATATCAAATCAAACAACCCAGGCTATAGATACCTCAGCAAACGTTCTACCTCTTCACCACAAAAGATGGCCAGAAAGGTAATACCTTAATGCTTATACGCCACACACACTCTGGGTTCTTTACATATGTATGGGAGAAGAAAATAATTCTGAATACAATCGTTAATGAACTTAGCTGCTCCCAACTAAATTCCATTATGTTTATTTCGCTCTTCGGGGCATTTAATTTTATTAGATACTGGGACCATACGCCGTACGACATGGGGAAGCAATAAACTCCATGTCCACCGCCATATGCATGCCATCTTCAGGATGGTTAAAATTGTGTACTATTGATTTTATTAATATTGAGTTCTGCTCAACCCGGGGCTAGAGGGCGTGAGCGGTAGATAGCATATTACACTACCGCTCATGAACAGTCTCAACCAAACCGAGACTGCAATATTTCGTATGTGTCGTTTTCGGCCGTTTCCAAAGGTCCATTATCATACTCTCTTTTAAATTAGCTCAAAATAAAAGAATGTAGTAAAATACTATACCTCTAAACCCGAACCAAAAGTTTCCATCGTTGTCTGTACGATTGTTCTGCAGATTGAGTGTGATATAATTCATGCCCGTGGTTTGAGTACCAAATGTTATCGTGTCATCCGTGCAGTCCCAACGAACTAGCTCTGTACCATTACTGCTCAACACGGTCAATATTTGGTCGCAAGAAACGTTCCTAGAGTTTAAAGCAAGACAAGAGGTTGATCTTACTTAAGAAATAGAACATCGTTTACTGTGAATTATCGTTTAATATATCACGGTTTGGAGTTCAATTGTAAACAATAATTTCACGAGCCCGAAGGGAGAGTGAAATTATTGTTTACAATTGAACGACAAACCGTGATATATTATAGATAATTCACAGTAAACGATGTTCTATTTCTATTCTAATACCCCTAAAATGTGAAAATAACGCACACATCTGAAATCTTTCGCATTGCTTTGCTTACTCTCCTAACGTTGCATACGTTACAATGCGTAATGCGCAATGCGCAATGCTTATTCTCCTAACGTTGCAAAAATTACAGTGATATATCGTTCAATATAACGAGATATTTTAAACTAGCTATATAGTGCGGGTGTATTAGAATTAAGAAATAGAACATCGTTTACTGTGAATTATCGTTTAATATATCACGGTTCGGAGTTCAATTGTAAACATTAATTTCACGAGCTCGAAGGGCGAGTGAAATTATTGTTTACAATTAAACGACAAACCGTGATATATTATAGATAATTCACCGTAAACGATGTTCTATTTCTATTCTAATACCCCTAAAATGTTAAAATAACGCACACATCTGAAATCTTTCGCATTGCTTTGTTTACTCTCCTAACGTTGCATACGTTACAATGCGTAATGCGCAATGCGCAATGCTTATTCTCCTAACGTTGCAAAAATTACAGTGATATATCGTTCAATATAACGAGATATTTTAAACTAGGCTATATAGTACGGGTGTATTAGAATTTATAATATAAGTCGACACATATGTAACGGGCTCATTTGAATCATTTGTTCATTGACGTTATGAACAATTGGATTTTTACAATATATATATCCACATATAAACGGCAAGGAGGCGGATTTTGGTGGATCTTGTTTAACAGTTTGTATGTAAAGTCAAATCTATATTGAAAGACCACTAAAGTTAAGTGTAATATTAGTATGTTAACAAATGTGATCCATTAATACAGGTTCATTTAATTAAAACAAAGAAATATGGGAACTGGAAAGTTGTCATTTAAAAAGATGGTCTCTTAATAGAGTTGGTCTCTTCTGCAGATTTGGTTGTACCAATAAACAAGAAGCCCGACAGTATTAATTCGTCTGGTATGTCTTGAATCTTTCATTAAGGTACCGTGATTATTCAAAGTCTGAGGTGAAAATATAAAAAAAAACAGAAACTGCATGTTTGCTAAAGCTATCTTGTTCACAAGCTGAAATATGCTTATCTTTTAATCAACCCTATAAAGTCAATGTTGCTCTTTGCCAAAATCGTCCTATATATTTTTGTTAAATAAACTTTATATTTTGGTGACATCTATTTATATATTATTTTCTTTCATTATTTTGATTGAGCACGCCAATATATTTTTTTTATTTTTTTTTATTTTTTATTTTTTTTATTTTTTTTGATTTAAAGTAACAAATTTGCTCGCCACATTTTGGTAAACCAAGTGTCTTACGATTGACATAACTTCAACTGTATTTTAATAAGCGTCCACCGATTTCCAATTGCCAAAGCGTGTCGTTATTGGAAAAACCCAGAACCTTTTATTATACTTCCCGTGACGTCACAATCGTGTTACAGTAAAATTGTTTACCGATTGCTTCACGCTTTTATAAAGGAGTGTAAACGTGAGGTATAATAATTAAACTTGTTATTTTGCAGCTCAACCGTATTTCTAATGAAGCATGAAATATACGAAACAATGAGAATATAATTGACATTTTCTTAGGTGGATACTTAGGAATTTTTACTAGTATATAGTATCTCAGTGTGACAATACTCACGTGTTTCCGGTCAGTTCTCTCTGTATCGTGGTTATCTCAATAGATGCATCACAGTTGTCTGTCTCAATAGAGCAGGAACAATCGGCTCCATTTGGGATTTTAAGATTCTGGAATCCAGTGTTCCACAAATACACCATCGAATTTTCTGCCGTTTTCGAATCAGAGCCACCGCACATCTCCCCGATTCTTTCGTCTGTCCATTATACATTTAAAACATGCGATATAATGTGTGTGTATTTCATAAGAAACTTGCAAAAGACTAAAGCTACATTTAAAACATATCAAAGAAAGACGTACTGAACACGATGAATAATATAAATACTGATACGGGAGATCCTTTGGAAGCTACAAACATAACCAAGATAATATAGTAGCAGACTCGGTTTTATTGAGTCTTTTCATGAGAGGTAATGTAAAACACAGCACCTCTTACGCTCCCTATCACCGGTTTACAGAAACTAACCCGCCAAATAACCCCCTTGGTAATCAACAAGTGAAATTAATGTTGGCATTAATTACAAATGAAAACTCGTACTCCACTACCCTGCCAATTTTTGGCTCGCTTTCCATTCACAACATTTTGAATACGGTTACAATTTCAGTTTAAAGAAGCGTTGCAATGACGAAGCGTTGCAATGAATATTTTCGTGCAATTTGGAATAATTTGTATCATTTTGGACCAACAATGTTGAACGGTATTTGATCAAATATAACCATAGAACAATTTCTGTATAAGAACATAATCAATTAAACCGAACCTATTTATCACACACACACACACACACACACACACTTGGACCAACGATGTTGAACGGTATTTGATCAAATATAACCATAGAACAATTGCTGTATAAGAACATAATCAATTAAACCGAATCTATTTATCGTGCACACACACACACACACACACGCATACACACGCGTGCACGCACTTTCGCACGTACAAGTCGTTCATAAGTCTATATTACCTTCTATGCAGTAATAATCCATAAACATGTAGTCTGTGTATGACGGGTAACTTGCATTGCACTTATTAAATGTATCAATACGTTCAGCGTTTTTCGTGCAGATGTGTTTGCCGTTACAGTCATGGTGATAGTTCTGATTGTTTGAGGTATCAAACACAAAGATACAGTCCTCGGTGGTATCAGCGACACAACATGACGAATCATTAGATACGCCGTTACAGCCACTTGTTGTATTCTTCACACCCACGTGTATATCGCTGATTGCTATCTTACCGCTACTACACGATAGCGATAGTCCGCTGATAGCACCATAGCATCCAGTATTAGATGTGTTCATTGGCTCTGGCAAAGAGCAGTCACCTGTAATATAGATAAAAAAAATAAACTCAAGTTATATGCTGTTTTCTTCATATCATTATCTTCTTTTTTTCCATTCTGTTTTATTTCGTTTAATTAGCGTTGGAACAGACGTTTTCTTTTTTTTTTAAATAATGTCGGGCCAGTTTGTATTGACAGTTAATATGAAGGTATCATTAAAATGCGTAATGGGACAGTCCATCTGTATGATAAAACAAATTAAATTATCTGACGTTAACTTAATGAAATAGTGGAGATAACTCCAACTGAATGAAAAGCCAACACGTTCCTCCACCAATGATTAGATTTGACACCATGTTTCTAAGCAGTAGTGCAGCCGAACATGCAAGTTGCAGCTTGGATCATGGCATTGACAGATCAACGAAAAAAAAGCTCGGAAGAGAATAAGTGGAGATTCGAACCAGAGAAAGTGTTTAGCAAGCGAAGTAGTAGAGGAGTCTGAAAGTAGACTAAGGCACGTGAAAATCATAGGGACACTGTGCAGGCAGGGACAGGATCTTCCTAGAGATGGGACACAGCAGGCAGGGCTGAACGAATGAATCTAGTACATGACGAGATCCGAAAGAGGAAAAACAAGTAAAACGTATGCCGTAACGGTTGAGATGGGAAACCTGAGGAGACTCACATTGGCATATATCATACCAGCTGCCATTTATAGTGAGGGCAGAGGGCATTGCAAGACGTTCACCCAAAACAGCTTATCCACAGCGATGGGGGCTGATACCAAAATATACATGTCAGATGTGTGCAATTCAAGCATTACTATCTAGAACACATGATATTGTCTTGTCATAAAGCATTAACTCAGTGACATTATTGATGACGTCATGACCTGGTTCAGGGGGTGATCGCTTATACCCTAGAGAAAAATATGGGAGCAAAAAGAATCAGTGATAGAAAATAAACAGACCTACGTGTGTTTGTGAATTAAGGAGGGTCATAGATCAAAAGACCGGTCAGGAAAATACCAAGATGGGGCTGGTATGTCAACAGTGACGACGAGGAAACTGAAGTAGATTTGGGGAAGGGGTTAAGTTTTTCCCAACGTCATGGAGACCAGCAGCTGGAGGAGAGATTTTGACTTTGTCCATGGTCATCCAAGAAGAAGAAGCTAACTGTGCCATGAGAGCGCAGGAGAATAAGTTGGCTTATTACCAACGACTGGTGGGGGATTGTATTGTCCGAGGACGACACACATTCAACTTCACAGTTGAAGGTGGTTGTAGGAGTTATCCACTCAAGTCTGCATGGAGATGTTTAGGACACTTGGAGTTACAGGACAAGAAAGGAGGCTGACAGTAAGACAAAAGGGAAATGCCTCAGGGAAAGTGTCCTGTTATCACTAAGGCGCGGGGAGGGGCAGAGCTTGCTCAGAACACTGCTGACTCATTTTCTAGAAAAGAAATTTGGGATAGGTATCGAAATTATCAGTGATGGATGGACCCGGTTTGTGCAGTCGCGGCTGTTTATTCAAACTGTATCGTTATTTTTAGTTAATAACATATTTAATTGCAATTGGAATTTGAAAATATGTCCCTAAAAATGTCGTCGTATCATAATCGTGATTTTGTAACGTAGTTGTCATTATTTTTCTTGAGGTCAAAGATTGCAGAATTCTAGCTCTATTTGTTGTATTCACAATATAAAATTTTAATTAAATGCTTGAATTGCATGAACATATAACTTGCCTAATGGAAGGCAGATTCACAATAGCAGCTAGCCAGTCTCATTAAAATGAAATCCTAATTGCGCATTTTACTCTAAAATGAAAAGTAGGGTATCGTAGCGTGATTTTCTGATTTTAATGACATTGGCAGCTAGCTAACTTCTGACTCCCGTTCCTAATGGTATGTTTGATAATGTACGAATATGTAAGACATACATTATTCACAAATTAAATGTCAAAGAGATGGGTATTGGATATTCTCCAGAATATGGGCATATGAAATGTGGACCTTCGGCTTGATCATGAAGAGTGTTCCATGAAGCAATTGCATCTCCTGACTTAGCATAAAACAACATACGTTTGTGTAACTAATATGCTAACACCATCTTAATTTCAGAATGTATACTGAAACAAATAAACATACAGCATTTTAAAAAAAAATGAATCGAGTTTTACGGCGTACACTAAAAATATTCCTAAGGCATACATTATAATAAATAGAGGATCTTAAACGAGTTTCCATTTCATATAAGATTTATGAAACGAGTTATGAATTATTTTAATTTTAACCTTTTGGCGAGTTAAAATTAAACATAATTCATAACGAGTTTCATAAATATTTTATGGAATGGGAACGAGTTTAAGATCCTTTTTATCACGTAACATTGCAATCAAATCAGTTAAAATTAATTCAGATGGACATAGAACCGCCACGATTACTTTAGGTAAGAAAAAGTTTTTTGCAAATGCAATTAAAGATAAAAAAGACTCTAAATTTATTTGGTGGCATCTTAAATCAATATATGCACAGACCAATCAAACTGTTATAAAATTACCACCAATTTTAAATATTAATAATGTTACAACTGAGGGGGAGAAAAATATAGCTGACGCTCTAAATGACCACTTTGTTAATATTGCTAATACAATAAACAAAACTCCAATATATGCAAATAACTATGCTGAATTAAAAAAACGTATTGATAATAAATTAAAACAGGCAATATTTAAAATAGATTACATCTCGATTTTCGAAGTAAGGCTAATTGATAAATTAGATATAAATAAAGCAAAAGGTATAGATGGTATTGGACCTCGTATTATAAAAGCAGCATCGGATTGTATCATTAATGCTATCACTTCAGTCATTAATAAATGCATAGATCAAGGCATATTTCATGATCAGCTAAAAAGGGCATGCGTGTTACCAATACACAAAAATGGACCAAAAGATGATCCGAACAATTATAGACCTCTCTCATTATTACCAACAATTTCCAAAATCTTTGAGAAGCATGTTGCTGCGCAACTGCACTCTTTCTTTCAACAATTTAATATTTTGTACTCGGCTCAATCTGGATTTCGTAAAAATCATTCTTGCCAAACAGTACTTATTAACCTTGATGATAGCTGGTTGAAACAAATTGATTCTGGAAACTTTGTTGGCAGTGTTTTCCTTGACATGAGAAAGGCTTTTGATATGGTTGATCATGAGATACTATTATGTATCATTTTTCGACTTTAACAATACGTTGGTTTCAGTCATATCTGTCTAGCAGGACACAAGTAGTCAGAGTTGGACAGTATCAATCTGAGGAGAGAATCATCAAACCAGGTGTCCCTCAGGGATCCATACTAGGACCACTTTTGTTCTTGATTTATGTAAATGATCTACCTTTAACTTCCAAAGAAGCTTCAGTTGACATGTATGCTGATGACTCCACGCTACATACATCAGGGTTGGATGTGTCATCCATTGAGAATAAATTACAAACTGACTTAAATAACATAAATAAATGGTGCACTATAAATAACATGGTTATAAATCCTACAAAAACAACATGTATGCTATTAGGTTCAAAATATAAAATAAACCATTCTCGAAAACTCACGCTTTCGATAGATAATTGCCTGATACAATCAGTGTCTTCTCAAAAACTTCTCGGAATTACAATAGATCAACATCTAAAGTGGGATGTTCAGATAAGCAAAGTCTGTAATCATATATCGAGTAAATTCACTCTTTCAAGACGAATATTTAAATAGTTGACACTTGATATGAAAAAGCTATTCTATAATGCATATTTAGTTCCAATATTTGATTATGGATCTATCTTCTGGAGTAATTGTACTAAATTAAATTTTACAAAGGTTGTTACTTTACAAAAAAGCATCGCACGCGGATTTTGATAAAACATACACCTTCTGCAAATCTTTTCAATGAGTTGAATTGGATGTCATTTGAAACGAGATGTAAATTTCAAGTAGGTGTTGTAGTTTATAAAGCAATTCATAATCTTACACCAATTTACATAAGTAAATTAATAACATTTTCTGAAAATAGCAGATATAATTTAAGATCATGCATTAAAGATGACATTAAGCATCCTAGACCTAAATCCGAATATTTAAAACAATCTTTTACCTATGTTGCCATGCGGACTTGGAATTCAATCCCAGAAAATATCCGGACTTTTGTTTCTATTTATGCTTTCAAATATAATTATAAACTATTTCTACTTCAAGATAACAGGTGTTCTGCTCAAATTAAGTTGTGTTAATAGTGAATACTTGTTTTGAATGCCAGCTTGAAACATAGTATTAATGTTACGTACATGTATTCACTTGCTATTGTTTATAAGTTGCTGTTGTTATCAGAAGGCCTCATGGAAGATAAGTGTTGTGCAATTGTTTGTATAATCTTAATGAGTTGTACTTTCATGAAATAAAGAATTTATTATTATTATTATTATTATTACGACGTCAGACACACTTTAGCGCCAAAACGTCATAAAATATGTGACGTCTCACACATATATATAACGTTGCGTATAAAAGAGTTCGTGTTTTACCTCTTTACAAAATAGCAGTTTACGCCAACTTTTTAACAAACCAACAACAATATTTTGTATAATGTGTATTATTTATGTTTCAGTTAATAAACATGCGTAGTGTTACAGGTTTAACTTAACCAGTCAAAATTGTTCCAGGTTGTATAACACGTGTGTCATACAATAGAATATTAAATGGGTGTTCGACACTGCTAACAAGAGACGTTATGTGATAAAATAAGATATGCATGATGGACATAAAATATTACTCCTGTAGAATTACAGAGTTGCTGCAAATTCTGTTGCAGACACTCAATATGCGCTGCAACCACGATAATTCTCTTGCAGACACTCAATATGCTCTGCAACCACGATAATTCTGTTGCAGACACTCAATATGCGCTGCAACCACGATAATTCTGTTGCAGACACTCAATATGCTCTGCGACCACGATAATTCTGTTGCAGACACTCAATATGCGCTGCGACCACGATAATTCTGTTGCAGACACTCAATATGCTCTGCGACCACGATAATTCTGTTGCAGACACTCAATATGCGCTGCGACCACGATAATTCTGTTGCAGACACTCAATATGCTCTGCGACCACGATAATTCTGTTGCAGACACTCAATATGCTCTGCGACCACGATAATTATGTTGCAGACACTCAATATGCGCTGCGACCACGATAATTCTGTTGCAGACACTCAATATGCTCTGCGACCACGATAATTCTGTTGCAGATACTCAATATGCGCTGCGACCACGATAATTCTGTTCTGCTGCATCGCCAAAGAAGAGCTGTAATTACCACAAATAAAAGGAGGGCTGGCGTGGCGCAGTCGGTAGCGCGGCGGATTTGTAACCGGATTCAATCCTCCGTGGTGCCACTGAGTTTCGTCGGTGTGGTCTTACAAGACACTTTCCCTTAGCGTCGTCCGTCGGATGGGAACCGGTCGGTCCCGTGTACCGGTCTATCCTCCGAGCACGTTAAAGAACCATAGAAATCTATTCGATAATAAGAGTAGGACACGGTTCCCGGTTTCCTATGTATCCTTCCCCTCTCTCAGGGCGGCTGTAAATAACATATAATGTGTTGATGAGATGTGTTGATGAGCTGTTAAAAGTTTCATGAAAATAGGCCAAAGGCTATGTTGCAAGTTAAAGTTTCGATAAAAGGACAAACCTTGTAAAAACAAATTAAAGTGGGGTTTAGAACCTATGTGACTAGCTAATACGGAAAAACCGTTTAAAGATTCATGACAATAAATCAAATAATTCAAAGAGGTTAACGTTTTGCGGAATGGAGTATGGCTTTATAACAAGTAGCTGGTACAAGCATAGCTCTTTTGATTGTATATGCTGTACCTACCATAAAGCTGTGACGCGGTCTTTAGACATATGTAGGTGGGTGTGCGGCACGACTCCATCCGGATCTTCCGGCGAGGTTTCTGATGACATCACGCAATGCCTTCATAAACAATCGCCTTATCCAACTGACTAAACCTTAAACACACGTCCAAAGAGAAACTCACCAAAGAGAAAGATATCACGCAGATACGGTCTGTCTTTTTTTTGTACTGTACATTTTCAAACATGTTTTCGTTTTCTTGCAAAGACTGAATCTCGTTCAGTATCTGGAAACCTAGTTTTATGCATGGAGATGTGGTATTAAAAGGTTTAGTCAATTGAAATACGGTGGTTTTGTATGCAGGCTTTGCATAATAACCCCGAAGGAAAGTGTGTTTGGAGTCGTAACGCATGCCTATCTTTATTTTCTATGGACCGCGTCTTAGCTCTATGGTAACCATAAGATCTATAATTTTCCATATATATAACATGCCACATGTACAATTACTTAAAACGGTTCCGTAATACAGAATATATCACGCCGCATGTAAACTAATCTAAAATTATGCCGCAATACAGTATATATCACGCCACATGTAAACTAATCTAAAACTGTGCCGTAATAAAATTGTGACGTAACGCAGTATATATCACGCCGCATGTAAACTAATCGAAAATTGTGCCGTAATACAGAATTTATCACGCCGCATGTAAACTAACCTAAAATATGCCGTAATACAGTATATATCACGCCGCGTGTAAACTAACCTAAAAGTGTGCCGTAATACAAAATATATCGCGCCGCATGTAAATTAACCTAAAATTGTGTGACCTGTATTTTTCACGCCGCATGTAAACTAACTTAAAAGTGTGCCGTAATACAAAATATATCGCCCCGCATGTGAATTAACCTATAATTGTGTGTGCTGTAAGACAGTATTTATCACGCCGCATGTAAACTAACCTAATAGTGTGTGTGCCGTATACAGTATATATCACGCCGCAGGTAAACTTACCTAACATGGTGCCATAATACAGTATATATCACGCCGCATGTAAGCTAACATAAAATTGTGCGGTAATACAGAATATATCACGCCGCAGGTAAACTAACCTAATATTGTGCCATAATACACTATATATCACGTAATACAGTATATATATCAGGCCGCGCGTAAACTAACCTAATATTATGTGTGCCGTAATAAAGAATATATCACGCCGCATGCAGAACTAACCTAATAGTGTGTGTTCCGAAATAAGAATAAATCACGCCGCATGTAAACTAACCTAATATTGCGTGTATCACGCCGCCTGTAAACTTACCTAAATTGGTGCCGTAATACAGAATAACAAAAACACACAAACATATCCTAGCTTCCATTTTAGCAGTGTCATATGATAGCACGCAGTGACAATGTACGTAATATAATGATCATGTAGGCATACCCGTACGCTTTAATAAAACTCTAAAGTATCTGTAAATATCCCATTAATAAACAGATATATGATTCTTTACGACATTTTTTTTTACCGCGTTTTGCATTCAAGTAAAATGTTTTTTCTCACAACTACGCTTTTGCACAGCACTAAATAATTTTCAACGTCTGTGTCTGTTTTTATAATTATATGGGCCTGAATAAATAGTAAAGTGCACGTTGTCGACCTACTCGTCAATATCATATATCATATAATGGTGTCGATTAAAGTTTGGTTTGTTGAATACCCATTCAATGCCATTTTGTTCCAGTGATCGATAATCAATAAGTTTGAACAATATACTGTTTTATTGAACAGGAAGAATAAGGGGTTTATAAAAGTTGCATTGAAATCCGGTCAACCAATGGCAGAACGTGAATAATTAAGGAAGTATTTGTTTCAGAGCAAACATAGTATATGTATAGTGAAATAAATAGTTTAAAAAACACGTCCGTCTGTAAATTAATACACCATACTGATTGGGCAATTTATACGGAAAGGAAAAACAAACGCATAATGGGTATTTCCGCTATATATTGTTTGTTTAATATGGTACTACTAATCGAATGGTACAGGGTGAAGAAAGGTTTAATCAGCACCGAACACACCAATAGTTACCCCTTTAAAGTTTCATTATCGACAGAATGCGCATTTGAGCAAACATAGGCTTAAACAATTTGCAATCTCTTAACAATAAACACAATACTGAAATGGCTTGACTTTTTCAAGCGAAACTTCAACGTTTATGAATTTCGTGTAACAAAGTATACTTTGATTAAAAGGACTTCTACATGATATATTTGTCCTTTCTGTAATTAATTGTAGCCCCTTTTTGTACAAAACACGTTGATATTTATCTGGAATATTACATGGAATTAGGTGTATGTAACAGTGAAGTATATGCAATTGTTTTGATTATGCGTTTCTTTTTCCTTTCAGTATATGAAGTACAAGTATACCACAAATAATAACACTGTTGATAATAAATGTTGAGTTGGTCATAGCGAATAAACGTCGTACAGATTTAAATCATAAACACTATACATATACTCTCCATTTCCTCTTTTACAGATTATAAATACACATATTAACAATTAGATACATGTGGAACACAGACATTATAAATACACATATTAACAATTAGATACATGTGGAACACAGATATTATTAATACACATATTAACAATTAGATACATGTGGAACACAGAGATTATAAATACACATATTAACAATTAGATACATGTGGAACACAGAGATTATAAATACACATATTAACAATTAGATACATGTGGAACACAGAGATTATAAATACACATATTAACAATTAGATACATGTGGAACACAATAGTAATTGCATGTTGTATAATGAGAACAAAATAATATTAGCTGAACGAACACACACAGATGACATTTTTTTAAGAGAGATACATTTTTTAAAATTGTCACAGTTGTTTGTAAACCCTTTCCTTATCTTGAACGGTCCACCATGTATTCGTGTATGATTTACATATAAATCAAAAAAAAAATCAAAAAAAAACAAAACATAAACAATGTGTAATATACATACTTGCAGAAATTGCGCAGTCGGGATGTTACTATTATATACTATTGTACGGCTCAGTCCTCTAGATAACCATGATGGTTGAATGCACGATGATTCAGGGCAGACTTTACATAGTCCACCAAAGGAAGACCATCCGGTTAGCATTCCTATCCGACTAACATACCGGTACTGCTATAAAGTACACAGGTTACAGTCGTCCTATATATAAACGCCATTGAGGAAACAAACGCGTGTCTACTGTGACTAGCACACTTCAGTCACATGACGACCACTATAAGTTTTGCAGAGAGTCGGTAGAGTTTCAGAGCACAAAAAGACAAAACTCCTGATTTTTTTGCGATTTTCATACCGATTTTGAGTTAATTTTTCACGACTGTTTGCATATTTTGCTAGGATATTTGTTTACATAAACCTAAGACTTCATGAAAAGTATTGATTATAAATTATTACAACTACTTACAAATATATAACCCGATAGGTTCTCGATTTACTTTTACAATAGGAGAGCTAGTATTACATGTACTTCAAGAAATAACGGCACAATTACACAGAAAAAACGTTTATCAAAACTCTGTCCAGGTATTCAGGTCATATACTAATGTATATTATGCCGATTAAAAATAAAGGTTTATTTATGGGTTCTTAAAATACCCGTAATTGATATGCGTAAAATTATGAGTTGGTTACTCTTGAGTCGACGCTCCAGTTTCGGGGTTTGGCCTGGGTGGTTAAAGCCATTTATACTGTCTATGGAGTTTGGATTCCCAAAATATGTAAGTATATGAGGGATATATATATATACCTCGTCGCCAGTGGGTTTTAGAAACGGTGTATATTTATTGTAAAATGCTGCTGTTGTTGGCGGGAAAGCTATTCAGAGACAATGTTTCTGTAGGTTTCTTATAACACAGCTTTGTAGTGGACAGACAAGTATCTACATCCCTTTCAAGTTTTGATATCATCCATAACAGATTACCTGGCAAATTGTAATCACATGACTGCTTTGATCACAATTAAGTGTGCTATATAGTTTATTAGAACTATGGTCGCTGATATTTCCTTTGTATTTTAACAGTTGTATATCATTACTGAAAATAACATCTGTCAGAATGACTGCTGTACTCTAACTTCCAGTTATCGGCTTCCGGTTATCGAAAGTCAGAGTACGGCAGACAGATGAAATGGACATGCTACAAGTACACTTATTTATTTTAATATCACATGACATTGTGTATCAGACATATTTTGTCTAGCCTGTAATGGATTGTCATTCTTCTGTTTACTGGTAAGAAACATTATGCTATTGCGTTTGGCCTTTCTCTAAAACAAAAAAAAACACGCTCATAAATGACACGGACCTACATACGTTTATTATTGTTTTTCGTTTTATACGCATTAATTTATACAAAGATTCCTTTTCGAGGAGCATCCATCGTTACCGATATTCGTTTTTAATATGGATCATGGTGTAGATTGACCGAATGCTGGTAAAAACGTTGCTGTCGTGTATTTGGAATTTAAAAGCGTATGGCTTTTGATAACGGACTTTTAAATAAACAAGAAATCCGCAGATTCACATGTCTCGCCTAACGGGTTCGGGACTTAAACATAAAAGATAAATGTTGCTTACATTTTAATAACTAAAAACAATGGAGTTTACAGTATTTAAGTGCATTTGTTTAAAAACAAAATGCCATAGCTATAAAAAAAAAAATCTAAAAAAAAAAAATCATCAGCTCCAAAGAGTAGGTCAAGGTCATAGATGAAATCCATGCGTTTAAAAAGATGCACTACCCAAGACACAACTATGTCAAAATGGAATGTTTTGTCTTCCAAAGATTAAGCTATTAACTAGGTTTAAAGCATATAATGCATAATTATAGTTCATGGGAAAGTGATGTAAATGTAACAATTAAAGTTATCTGCCCTTTGCTTGGAGGGTGAAGGTCACATCCACATTTGCTTTTTGACACGTTGTGATGTAC